>APFE031454343.1:80896-103067 GCA_000404065.3 Pinus taeda
TCAGCGCAACGAAAACCCCCCGATTCACTATGTAGGTTAGTCGTGGAAAGAACATAACACAATCCAACAAGAACACTAACCACCAGCACGCAATCCAAGGATAACTATAGTTAATAAACGTGGGCACATGTGGAATTTTTGGGTAGTTAAGTAACAGTCCGGTTGGTATATTTTTGGCGGTGGCACCAAATTTGGCGGACGCCCCAGATTTGGCGGAGCTAACTGGTCCCAACTACAGTTAGCTGGAGTTCTTTTAGGCTAAACTGGAGGGAATCATTAAATGGCCATAACATTGGCTAGGAAAGGCGGTTTTGGATGAATTGTTTTTTGATTTTGGGTATTTTGGACGTTCTGAAGCCATTGGCACAAGTCTTACAACATTTTGAGGTCATTTGCACAGGTTTTGGAGCCATGGAAGTTCTAGGAGCCACTAGGGCCCAGTATTGAGAGAACTGTATCGGGTTGCAAGTATTCATTGGAGGTGAACCAACAGTCAATCTTGAAGGATTCATGTGTTCTGAATCCGTTTTTATAGTCTATTTCACCTGTAGATACTTCTATTTAGCTGTAAATTCATTTTGAGCATTTAATTAAAATGAGGAAAGGCCCATTTGGGAGCTTTGGACCCAGCAGACGTAGCCCAGGAGGGGTGAACTGCTTCATCAACTTCTTTTGCATCTGTGGTCGATTTATTTTGCAGAAAAAATTTGTTTTAATGTGTTAAACAATAAAAGGAAATAATTCTGCTATGCTTGAATGGATCATGAACAGCTGAAAATTTCATTTGTTTCTTTACTACAAGACATGGGCATATTTTAAACATGTTTACTACTGAATTGAATACCTTGCAAACCTTTTTCAAGTAGTTTCAAATTCAGATCAATATTTGAGGCCATTTCCAACTAGTTCCCTCTAAAAATGGTCATGGGGTCCTGAGGTTCATCTTCCCATTCCCTCTATGCCAGGAAACACTACGTAATATTTCCAGAAAACCCACCAAAAAATGCACTGATAATCCTACAAAAGGACATACAACTAAGTTACCAATATTTAACCCTCACTCATAACCAAATCCCACCTGCAATTTTGATGGAATTTTCGCAATGATTCTGGCATAAAAGGGTATTATCCCTAACCTCAAATCCATTAACCACAAACAATTGTAATCATTATACAGTTGAACCCTTATCCCTCTCACCAAGGCTTGGATGAATAAACTAATCCCACATGTAGGATCTATTTCCACCAAAATGTAGTTCTTTAGAGAATGAATCAAATAGACGCGCATAAGATTAGAAGGTGAGGTTGTTTAAGTCTTGTCCTCCACATTTTACTCATGATATCATAATTATTATGGGAAGGGTTTCCTATCTTAATGCTTTGCTACTTCATGTGAGTGGGCACATGGAGATTAGGTCTCTTAACCCCTCATTTACACACAAAACAAATCTTTATATTTGAACCCTTTAATCAGCCATTTAGTTTGCTTCATCAGTTAGACTTTAACATATTTTGGCAAGCTTTAGGTTTGTAATTAGGGGAGTTTGAAGGAGGGTTTAGATAACCATCGTTGAGTTTTTGATCTTTGTTACCTTTCAAACACCTTTTTCTTTTAGTACATCAGCCTTTTAGTTTGCTTCAACATTTAGACTTTAACATATTTTGGCAAGCTTTAGGTTTGTAAGTAGGGGAGTTTGAAGGAGGGATTAGATAACCACCATTGAGTTGTTGGTCACTATCACCTTTCAAAGACCTGTCTTTTAGTACATCAAGTCCTTGATGGAATTTAAGAGCTTCTACTTCATTTGAATATGCTAACAATAATTACAGTTGTGCTAAGATTCATGTCCATATCTCATCAGTTAGAGAAAATCTCTAACATTTATGATTTTACCTACTACCTAATAGAGATATCCATATGTCCTGTAGCACATTGCTCAATAGTTCATATATATATTTGTTTGTTGGAGTTGAGTTCAAAGAGAAAAATGTGGAGACAAGTAGTTAGAAGACTATCTATTGCCTACTTTTCTAGGTTGTTGCATTCATCAATTATGTGCTAAGTCTCTTTCTGGAGCTGATTTTAGGAGTAATTTATAAAGTATATGGTGTTTTTTATCAAAAATTTTGTATAATGGAGAATATATTTCATGCAAAGAGCGGTAGGAAAATATTGGGATTTGAATTGAAAAGGAAAATGTGAAGACAAAGTGGCATAGAAGACTACTTATTTCCCACCTTTCTATGTTGGTGAATTAAAAAATTATGTGCCACAATTTGGGGGAGATTTCAACTCTTTTGTATTTGTTAGAGAATGGAAAAACTCTATTAGAATAGGGAACCAAGTTGGAATAGTGTGCTTCAACCTTCAAATGTTAGGGAATACCTAGCAAGTGAATCCTCGCTGGATCCAAGTGGCACATATGAATTTGGATTGCAGTGAAAGATAGTAAAGGTGAGGTTGTGTAGCTCTTCACAAGATCATCCTTACATATTGTTAGGCATCATGTCATGGGACAAAACTTATACTTGTAGGTCACCACTGTAAGGAAAAATAAGTTTTTTATCTCAACCACATATTGGCTTTTCAAATAAAACTATTATGGGTATGGAAAAATCATTTAAAACTTTGTTTTTCTTTTGTGTGTTTTGTGTTTGTATGTCCATGGATGTGAATTCACTTTCCAGGCTATTTATCCAAAAGGTCAGTTGAAAATATAAAACTACAACTTGTTTTCACCCACAGAGTAAGAGCCTCTGCATCTTCTCATAAGTTCTTTTCTTTTTAGGTATATCTTTTTCCACGTCTTGATTGCATTGTTGATTGTGATTCAATCATCTAACCAAATTTCCTGGAGAAATATTTTAAGCTTTTTGGCCAAGATCAACTATAGATTGGGGAGAGGATATATGTGACACTCTCACTCACCATTATATTTCTATCTTCTGTGTCTCCGACTTTGCTCGGCTCATCGCATTGTGGCACCAATTCAATTCTTATTATGATCATCCATCCATCCATATTTTTGTCAAGGACAACGAGCAGAATACAGTTGGATGTGGAGAATAGAATCGATTTCTCACACTAACTCAGGCAGCTTTACAATATGCATTTCACACCAAATTCCCGCATTTAATGTAAAACTTCCTTTCTATACGTGCAAAAGAGAAGTGCCTTTACAATACATCAACCAATTGCTCTCACACACAGACAATTTTAAAATATGCATATTTCAAACCAAACGTTTATGAATTTTCCCCCTTTCTCCTGTTTCTTGCAAATCCATGTGAACATGCCTCTTCTCTTTACAATTGTTGACAAATTTTGATGGCCCTTCTCCTCACAAATGATGATTTCATTTTGAAAAATTTTAACGACCCTTCTCTTCACAAACGATTTCATTTTGACAAATTTCGGCTTGCTCTCAATTTCCACATCCATATGAAGATGTCTTTTCATGGTTTGGAGAAATTTGTGCCTTCCACATCCCTTGAAGATGGGCCTTCACGATTTTCAATTTTAATAGTTCAGCATCACAATAGAGGAAAACCAAAAATAATTCGCTATCAAAATCTGTCAAGCTTTTTCTCCTTCGCAACATAATGGGAGCCCGATGGTAGACTTGGATATCACCTGGACATCCCCGCCAATCCAATCCATTAGTTTTGAACTGCAAGTGTAAAATACTACACTCAAAATCACCATTGTTCGTTTAGGGGAGGCAAGAACCAGGCCCATGTCGCCTTCAAAAGCCTGACAATGTACCACTGAAACTGAAACTGAAACCCAAACCCTGTCTCTCATTGTACAGAGGGAAAAAGGCACACATTAAAAATTGTCTCATTGTTCAGAGGGAAAAAGGTACACATTGGAAATTGTCTCATTGTTCAGAGGGAAAAAGGCACACACTGAAAATTGTCACATGAAGCCCTGGTTGTGTCAAAATGACAATATGCATGGATACTCATGTATTTATTTGAAGCCACTCATTGTATCTTCATATAGAAAACACCTCATTCATGAATTTTGGGGCATAGTTCTTATGATTTTTCCATGATGGTGGTCATGTCAAATTTCTCTATTTTGGAGTTGCTCATTGTATCTTCGGCTAGTAAACCCCTCCTTCTCCTTCATGAATTTTGGGGCATAACATTGGAGCAAGGCTACTTATGATTTTTCCATGATGGTGGTTAAGTCAAATGGGTTTTCTTTGATGTAGTTTCAATGTTGTGTTCCCTTTTTCTATGTAGTTGGTGAAGATTGCTTCATGACATTGCAACTCATTTTTTTGGGTGTTTCTTTCACTTATGCACCTAATGTTCTATGAATAATATAGTCTAAATACATTGCATACACTGTTTTTTTGTGCTTCTTTCACTTATGCTCTCAATGTTCCACGAATAATAGAGTCTAAATACATTACATACATCATTTTACTTTGTGCTTATTTCACTTATGCTACAAATGTTCCACAAATAATATAGTCTAAATACATTACATACATCATTTTTTTGTGCTTATTTCACTTATGCTCTTCATAGGCATGCATAGGCCATGATGGGCTTTTATTGTTTCTCCAATTATGAGGGCATGTGACATGGGCATAGTGGGATATGCCTTTAATAAACTCATAACACGTTGTTACCAACATTGCACATGGATGTTTATGTTTGTTCCAAATTTGTCAGTGTATTTCACATGGGCGTTGGGTGTTTGTCCTAGTGTTGTAGCTGGCCTTGCATATCTATTCTTTCAAGTTCATAAACTCAAGGAAGATGCTTTTAACGGGGATTTGATTTGAAACAACATGAAGACTCAGAACATTATGTTGCAGTTTTAATCTGTTGACGAGGAGTGATGGAAATAGTAATACCTTGAACTTTGTTGGAGTGTGAAGGCTTCTTGTAATGAAACCATATTAACTCTTCTGTAATGTAATATAATGGGTGACCTAATTGTGTGGGCTACTACATGACTTTGACTTGTTACATTAGGTTAGAAAGGATGTATAAAAGGAACACAGATGTATTGTGTTTGAAGGGATGCCTCTTTGTGGGTTATTCTATTGTTTATACATGCTACAGGAGAATTGCTGCAATGAAATGCCTCATGCTTTCTCCCCAACTATGTTCTTTGAGTTCACATTTCCTTTTATTGGTTAATTTATGCCTAATGATTTGTTACATGTGTATTCCATTGGAATATCTAAGCTATGCTTTTCTAACAAATAAACTCATCAAATTTGACACCATATATCAAAGGAAATAGCTTGATGTGAGATGGAGTTTTCATCTTTGCATGCAGTGGACATCCATAACAAGGGTTCGGGCATAATATGGTTCACTGTAAATAAACTTATTAGATAAGGGAGAAGTTTAAATTCATCAACACTCTGAGAGAAAAATCTCCTATACTTTTATCCATACAAGTCTCCAAGTTAGAGTTCACTTTGTTTGTCTTGGTTTCATAGTTGCATGCGCTTTCTCTTCAATGTTTATGGTTGCAATATGACAAGAACTGATACAAACAAAAATGTGGGGAGAGGAGGCCTAATGTTCAGAGAAATTTTGTGTTACATGTGTCAGATTGTGTCATATTCTAAGCCTGATTCTGAATGATAGAACATGAAGAACACTAATAATGGAAAGAGATAATTCTCATGCTGTTAGTGAGATATAAATTTGTATGACTGGTAATGAAAATCTAGGAGAGCCATGGACCTGGTTATATATAGAAGTACAAAGTTCAAGTGTACTTAGATTAGATGAATGACCCATGATCAATTATGATGTTAGCCAACAAGATATATCATTCCACATTCCTTTGCATCGAATGCTTTCTTTATATTTGCATAAAGCCATGGAGCTACACACAATTGAACTTGATCGATCAGAGCTAAAATACAAGAATTTGGCAGCAGCTTGCTATGGAAGATTTAATGAATTTTTCAAGCAACTATTGATGGAATGCCACCCTTGTGGCTTTTTTGTATTTGCAATGGAGCACTCATTGCAGTTGCAGGGCTTTTATGCATAGGTGCATGCAGGCATGTGGCAACAGAATGGTCACTTTTCTTTCTTTGTGAATACTTCCATTACATTCATTGGTGAGTCAAAGAGTTTTCTTTTTCATTTACGAAGAATATTATTCACATGGTAAATTTTGAAAATTAAGGTTGCAAAGAGATGTTAAGTGCCATGTTTAACAAATTTACAAATTACATTTAGCATTTATTTGCAGGTGTGATGACACTTGTAAGCTTGATTTGTTTATCTTATAGTGTTGTGCTGCAATGGCTCCACCAAAACAATTTTCTCTCACAGTTTTAGAAGGGTTTGGTTGATCTCATTATATTTCACTTCATCTAGTATGATGCAATGAGTATGTATTCAAATTTCTTAAGGTATTATTATATTAGGGAATAATATGTATATTTGGTATAGTTTTATCTCAGCATTAGGCTAGAATTTACAATAGGAATTATTTGTTTCCTTCACTAGTTTTGTCATAACATTGTGTCGATACAAATTTTTATTCCTGAATAACATCTTGCTGATGAGTCCTACAAGGTGATTGAACACTAGGGTTTAACTTATTTGAAAATAATAATAATTATATACATGGTACACACTTTTATCTTCATTCATGTTGGTGGATCGGTGAGAATGTATATGACTAATGCAAGTGGCATAGATATAATGACATGTTTTCAGCTAGTGGTGGTTTTCAGGCATTGCATGGTTTTCCAGCTGGATGTGAAGAATGAGAGAAAAAATTTCTCCTACAGAATCACCTAGTTCGATGGGTAATAGTCTGCACAATGCACTTTCTTTTATCTTTTTCTCTCTCATCGCATCTAGTTCTGTGTAACTACTGAAATGACTCATGGTAGTTTTCCTTATTTCCTCTATAACTACTTTGTGCATAGTTACTCAACTGCTTAATTATTTGGTATGTTTGTTCACAATCTTGGTCTTCTCATTGAGTAGTTTTTTTCTTTTGTTGGCAAGGTCTGCTACTGATCCTCTTGAAATTTTCCACTTATAAAACTCCTACATGGACCATCCACGTAGCTTTCATTTGATTGTTACTTGAATCAAGTGTGGGAAGGTTACAAGAAATGGGATTGGAAAAAGGATGGGGAGACAATGCAGTGCATGTTTTGGATATGATTCATTTGTTGTTCGAGATCCTTTAGGAACCTGAGCCATCAACTTTGGAAATGTTTCTAGTAGGGATTCTTATGGTTTTTAATGTTGTGATTCTTTCACCTCATGGTTATTTTGGGCAAGAAAATGTTTTAGGGATGCTAGACAAGACACTGGTGGATAGGTAAACAAAATTTTTATAATTGCAATGTTCATTCCATGATATCCTCTCTTTATTATTTGATTGTATTTTGAACGTTTATTTTGATTTTAGTTTATCTTTTAACTATGAAATTCAAAATACTTGGTATCATGTCCATTTAAAAGGCATCCAAAGCTTGAAGATGAGTTTAGTATTACACGATATTAATTGAAATCCTTTTAGTTGTTTTGTGTTAAAATCATGACTATTAAAAAAGTTTACTTTCATGTTGTTATTTGAGAAGCCACAGGTTGTTTATATACTTGACCAATTTCATGCTTTAGAGAATAAAATGTTGTTGCGAATAAAATGACAAGGATTAGACATCACACTTAAGATTATTTGTTTTAACAAGTTATCTACAACCTGAGCTTTTTAGCATGTAACTTGGTTGGCATGGTTATGCCTAAGTTTTCTCTAAAGGTTGAATACTAAGTTACTGAGGTGTTTTTTTCTATGGTGACATTTATTTGTTTTTTTTATACAGGCCATCTCGCCACTATTGTCCAACTGAAGAAAACTTGTTCAAGTTTCTTGCTTTATGGGGGGAAATGGCATTGACATTGCTGGTGTTGAGGTATATGTCGTATAAATATTTTATAGTCTACTTTAGTTTATATTCAAGTATTCATCATCTTTCATTTCTTATATTCTGCATTTTATCTTGTTTCATTTTCAGGAAAGGAACTCATTATTTATGGTAAGAAGCACAAATTGAAGAAAGTGGGGAACAATTACACTGGAGTAACAAATGCAAAAAGAGAGAGAGAGGAGAACCGGTCTAGTGATACACTTAGAGCCAAAATCTTGCATAAGACACACACATAGAGATTGATGGTCAAGTCTTAGAGTTGGTGAATTCACTTGCAATGCCTTGGCAAGACAGTGATAATGTTTTGAAGTGATAAAAAAATAGTTTTGAAGTGATAAAACATTATTTCATGTGTAAATTGTTGTCCAACCAATATTAAGTTGGAAACTCATAATGTAATAATTGAAATTTTATATAATAAAATTTATGTGGTTGAAATTATTTATATTTGCACTTGATATTATTTAGTATTATAATTAATATATGTAACTTTGTGTTTTCATATTAGATGAACATGCAAATTGTACGACATTTTTTTAATTTAGTCACGAAATCATACTCATTAATTTATGTTGATTAATAATGAACACAAAATCAATCTAAAACTACTAAATTAGTAGTTTATATTGATTAATGATGAACACAAATAAAATGAATATATGACTAAATTAGTCGTTTATAATGATTAGTAATGAAATGCATAGAAACTACTAAATTAGTCAGTGATATAATGAATACGAAACTACCAAAAAAAGATAAATGACTACTGCAAATGATAAATTTGTGATTACAAATGACGACTAAATTTTGCATATATACGACTATTAGTAGCTAATTTACAATATCTTATAACATGACCGCAATTTAGTCATATTTCTTTGGTCATTAATTGGTTTCAAACGATGACTAAAATTTGCATATATATGACTATTAGTAGCTAATTTATAGTATCTTATAACACGACCAACATTTTGGTTGTATTTCTTTGGTCATTAATTAGTTTTCTCAGGTAATCATATAGTAATATATTGTGTTGTATATTTGGTCATTAATTGCGGCAATTAATGACCAAATTAATGACTAAATATACTACTAGATGATAAAATTGAGACAACAAATTAATGACTAAGCTAAAAATGACTAAAAGTTGGTCACGTTATAAGATACTGTAAATTAGCTACTATTAGTCAGCGATTGAAAAATAGTCGTTTATATGCAACTTTTAGTCTTTTTTTTAATAACTAATTAGCCATTTTGTACTAGTGAAAGAATCTAAGGATGCATATATGTCTTCTAATACAACATCTGATTTAATTACATGTCTATCTTCCAATTGTAATAATGTAGGTGTATATTGAAGATTATAAATTTTTAATTGATTCATAGTTTGTTTACTCATGATATTTATGGCTGCTCCTATATCAATAAATGTATTTGGGATCTCCACACCATTGATGTGTGTTTTCACAATGGGACTTCCTGAATCAATATATTTCTGAATTGTTGTTTTTCTCATCATGATATCTATAATTTTTCCAACAAGTTAGATTCTTTTGATTTCTTTTATTTTTCTTCTAGGTATTTTTATGCTCAAGTCCCTAATTGGTTTTGCGAAAATTGGTATTTCATTAATGTCTTGAAGTAAAGGAATCTTTATGCAAACATTATTTAGTTCATATAACATGTCGTAATCAGGAAATAAAATTTGTTTTTCTACCCCTTCATCAATTTTTAATCTTTTAGGAAAAGGTGGCTTTGAAACAGATACTGAAGGTTGTTCCATAAGAGGACTTGAGTTATTTGAATGTGTTACAGTAACTTGTTTTTGAGTTTTTTCTTTTTCATTAAGAGACTTTTCTTCTTCAAAGATATTTTCTTTTTCACTTTCTTGAATAACAACCGAGGGGTACTTCTTTTCTAATATTCTACCAAATCTAAGTTGAACATTATTTATATCTAGTGGATTTATCATGTAGGTTTGAAAATTTTGTCCTTCCTTATTCTAAACAGGGTGTGGATTTTTATTATTATTTGGATTTGGAAGTGGTTGGGAAGGCAATTGGTTTGGTCTTTGAGGAAATGGTAATGAAAGTTGTGAATTCACATTGTGAGGTTGAGTTTGTTGAATATTGTGATGGAAAAGTAGGATATGATTGTTGAAATTGTGGAAATTGAGGATATTAAGGATATTGAGGGAATTTTCCATAAGGATTTTACCATCCTTGTGACCAAGGTTGTGGCCAAGATTTCCAAGGCAACGGGGTAGTCCAATTACTTTGCGAAGATTGTGCAAATGGTTGAGTATTAAAACCTTGAGTTGTATTTGGTTATGGATTCTGCCAAGGTCTTTTAGCAATAAAACATAGAGGATCTACCTGATTTGGTACTCCTTATTCTTGATAAACAACTTTAAGACCTAGTATTGAGGGACATTATTTTGTATCATGTTTTTCTGCACAAATAACACAAGTTTCTACACTTTTTAAAACAAGAGGACATTCTCTCAAGGCATGTTTCTTTCTGCACTTAGGGAAAAAAATGGACAATGCAACATTTTCAGCTTTTTGTTTGTTTTCTATTTTAAGGGTGTCAATTTTTTGACTAAGACTCCCTAAAATATCTGTTTTAAAATTATTAAGTTAATTTCTTAATTTTTCTCTACTTACTGTCCCAGCCACAGATTTATTAATCTTGATAGACTCTTGGATTTTTCTTAGTTCTTTCTTTGCCTCTTCAAATGTGTATGCACAACCCACAAATTTCTCCTAGGGACAACTGAGAAATGTCTCCCTTACCCATTAGATTGAGATGATCAATCCACTCATCTCTAATCAATTTCAATAAGAAATACTTCAAAGTTTCCTAATCTAGATTATTCATTTTTTCCATTTTTACATTGTAAGCAAATCTTTCGATGAAATATTCAAGATTTTCATCTTCTTTTTGTATCATTTTAAAGACTTTATCTTTAATGTTATGGGGCATACAATAATCCTTAAATTTCTCTAAGAATGTAGTTTTCATTTGTTCCCATGTTCTTATGGAGTTTATTCCTAAACCGATAAACCATTTTAATGCTACATCTTTAAGGGTTGTAGGGAATAATTTCAAATTTTGAGCATCATGTAGATAATCATATGATCTACACAAGACTTAAAATTCAAAGAGAAATGTCTCAAGATATTCACTCCTTAATCCATGAAATTTTGGAAGGATAGAGGGTGAGATATTTTTCATTGTTACAGTTGTATCTTCTTAGAGGATTGGAAATCCAAAAGGTTCTAGATTTATATCCTCTCCTCTTCCTCTTCCTCCACCTATTCCACCTCTTATTCCACCTTTTTTTCCACCTCCTCTTCCCCCTCTAATCCTAGGTTGT
Source organism: Pinus taeda (assembly GCA_000404065.3). Taxonomy (NCBI): domain Eukaryota; kingdom Viridiplantae; phylum Streptophyta; class Pinopsida; order Pinales; family Pinaceae; genus Pinus; species Pinus taeda. The sequence continues at coordinate 92,219 of APFE031454343.1, forward strand.
TCACCATTCAAATTATGTACTTCTCCTTCCCCTTCTCTAGCCATTTTAGATTCTTCATAACTAATATAGGGTTCTATTTCTGGTTCTAAGATTGGGTTTTCAACTTTCTCTAGTTCCTCTGGTTCTTCTATCGATGGTTTGAAGTAGCTTTCTTCTCCGTCTTATTTAGTAGGAACTTCCAACTCTTGAGGTAGAAGTTTTTCTCCAGTTGAAGATAGGAAAATTATTCCTGTTGTTGAGGATAGGGGATATTCTTCTATTATGGCTTCTGTTAATGAAGTTGGTGAATCTCTAGGTTGGATTTCAGATCTTAATACCTCAGGAAGTTTATGTTTACCTGCTATGGATGGAATTCGAGTTTGAGCGGGTGGTGTGGCACTACAAGGCCGTGGTGAGGTAAGTGATGTTGCTGGAGTTAAGCTCTTTCCTCTACGTACAAATCTACTACTAGAGTCTCTTTCCCTATGCATATCATGTTTTATTTATTTATTTATTGTTTGTTATATATATATATATATATATATATATATATATAAAAAGAAATCAAGACTTTCATTGAAACTTCCCTGGAAATGGCGCCAAAATGTTTAGTCAATTTAATGTTCTTAAATTTCTTACATAAATTATCGACCGGAGTTGGTAAGATTGTGAAGTGAAAGTGCACTATATATGCTAGAAGCCTTTTTGAGTTTATTAGAATGATGATTGTGTTTGTTTTAAGGATTTTATTTATTCTTGTGTTCCTAATGAAAGTGAAGATTTACAATTAAATTCCTATGAACAATTCTGAAGAGCAAAGTAAAACAAGCTATCACGATCCTAATTAAATGACTGTTGTTAGTTTCAAAAGAACTACTATGCAAGGTAATGGAAAAAAGAAAAACTATTTTGTAAATTCTATGAAAACTTCTTTAAGATAAATTGTATTTTTGAAAAGAAACTAAAAAGAAAGTTATTCTAAAATCTATGAATAAACTACTTATGTTCCAGAAAGACAATTGTTATGCTCTAAAAGAAAATCGCTTCTATTTTAGAATGATTTATAAAGCATCCTATGTTGAGATCTTCGTACTGCAATTAACAATTCTACTTGAAATAATAAAACAAAAACAGAAGGAATGTGATATAATAAAAAGTATTTTATATGAAAAGAAGAAGATTATGTACAGGTTTCTATTTTAGAAAGCATATAAATGATTGAAATTGGGAGACAACAAACAAAAGAGTGTAAAGAAATAACTACAAAGAAATTGAAGTTGCGATGATATAATTCTGGAAATAATGAAAACGAAATGAACTAAGCTAAAAATAAAAGATTGAACCTCGATTGTTTGTAGGGGCCCTCCTTAAAACAACAAGTTTAGAACTTTAATTCAACAGCTATCTGCACATGAGATTGGCGATAATACATCTTCAATTAAAAAGAACAGAGTTATAAAACTTCAAACTGTCAATTAAGATTACATATGCATCCTTGCTTTTTGTTTACACAGTTATATATATTATATATATATATATATATATTTATATATATATATATATATAATATATTATATATATATATATATATATATATATATATATATATATATATATCTATATATATATATATAGATATAGAGAGAGAGAGAGAGAGAGAGAGAGAGAGAGAGAGAGAGAGAGAGAGAGAGAGAATTCATGCTCAACATATTGAGACTTTTATGCCTTAAAAACTTTAAAAAATGCTAATCCGAATTCTAATTTATAATGGAGTAATAACATTTCTCAACGATTTGCTTTTTGCAAAGAAAATTAGAGAGTTGTGATCTATCTGAACTGTCGCTGCTCCATTTATCCATGTATTGAATTAGTTCTTTGACTGCACCACTCGACGATTTCCTTGATTATTTGGCTCGGGCGAATAGGAGGAGAACAATATCCATTTTCCATTGTGGTTCTTTGCTTGGCTTATGTACTGGAATCTGACAAACCATGGAGATAGCTGCGGAATCATGAAACAACTGCAAAATCATGTTAATTCTGTAGCTTTTACAATATTTTAACTTAATAATAAGGCACATTAATAAATATGAAAAATAAGACATCTTAGTACCTTACCATGTCAAAATCTATAGTTTACTACTTATTTGAGTTGATAGCAATGATGAAAAGAGGAAAAATGGATGGAAAGGGTGTAAAAAACAAAGCAATCATGAGACTCTACAATAGCATACCAAAACTGAGTTGATTTGGTACCTATATTCACGTTATTTTTACAAGATAGTTGGTGGAATATATTGTGTGAAACTATTTCTATTACTATGTAACCCATCATATAGAATTTTAAGGTATTTAGGAATTGAACAATTCATATCAAATACCATTGGAAATAACTACCCCTCCCCTCCCCCCCCCCCAACCACCCCCAATAAAACAGGGTATCTCTTTTAAAAGAAAAATAAAAAATATACAATACTGAGTTGGGAATCATTCTAGTTCATTCATGCCCCATAACTCGGGTAAATAATCAAGAACAATCTATATATGGTTCAACAAAAATAGAAATATTCATAGAAGAAAGACTAATAGTGCAACATGAATTCTTGTAGAATATTCATCTTGTCACCTTGTGAGTGCATGAACGTATGAGCTTCAGTGAGCATAAGGTTCCTATTGGGCTTGAGCAACTTTAGAATTCTGCTAAAAACTCTAGAACTAAGAAGCATTGGATTATTCTCTAAATTGAGTCAGATGATTTTGGTCTTTGAATCATACTGTCTTGCATGCCAGTGCACTATTTCCTTGAAGTAAAAGACTTTTAGGTTGCATGGAACATTTTCGAACCTTGTGTTCCAAATTTTATTTCTCTTTCTTTTGGGACCATGCTTACATACTATTGATACACTATAAACTAGTGGAATTTTTTGTCTTGTCTAGCTAATGAGTTGGTCATGTCTCCACAAATTGATTCCTTCCTTCCTTTATGTTATGCAAAATTTATGATTGTGGACAAAAGTATCTTCCATAGACCTAATGGATTGGTATAGAAAAACATAAAGCAAAGAATATAGAGTTTTCCTTAGATGAATTGAAGAATGTAAAGAGGCTTACTTGTAATCCATTGCAAGATTTACTTTCCTACCGACTTGTAAGCTTTAATCATAGCTCTGATTGCTATAATTAGAACCTGCACATACAACCAAAACAAGCCAAGGATCCATAACATCTATGTAGAATAATTTAATTACTCTATTCAATGAATCAACGAGGCATTGAAATACATGAATGTAAATGTAACACAACACATATAGGATAACAATATACTCTTTGTATTAATAGAAATAGGAGAGAGTTTACAACCAATAATAGTAGTTGATCTTGTGGAGATCTCCCTAAGTTGACTTGTCCTTCCTTGTCACAAAGCACACCTCAATGTCACCCTAATGCATGAAGACGATGACTCTCTGAGATTCAAGGTAGCACCATGAGGGCATGACCAGTCTTCAAAATCCAACCTTGATGTTGTAGATGACAGCAAATTTATAGGAGTGTGATAGTTTAGGAATTCTTATCCATTTACCAATCTAGGATTGAGATCCACTTAAGATGGGAGGATAAGCTCAAGGGATAAGAGGTGTATTATCCAATGTAGGATCATATAATGCTCGAGCTTCTTATCCAAGATAAATGGTCAAATTAACCTCTGGAATATTTTGAAAGAGGAAGCTTCGGAAATATTTTTATTTTTCCCAAATTTCTAGAATCAACACACCCCTATCAAGGACCATGTTGTTGTTGACCAATGATAGTGCAAAAGGAAGCAAACAACTCTGAACATAGGTGTCTAAAGTGGAAAGGTGTGCTAGGGCTTAAAATCTTGATTTTGAGCAATTGGGTCTAGAAACTCGGAATTTTGGAATGGTTATGCTTAGGGCTTTGTGTAGGGATGATGATAACATGTTCACAGATGTGGATTGATCTAGTTTGTAGGCCTATTGACCAGATGTCAAAAAATGGCCTGTAACAGATTGTTTCCTAAAGCGCAAAGTAAGAAACAATAGTTAATGACTGAAGTACTTTACCTAGTGACAAGTTTGGATCAAGAATAACTAGTCGAGACCATCATCTGTTACAATACATTTTCATCATGATATTTTTTCTGAGGGAGACATACCCATGCTCAGCACATAAGCTAACATTACATGTACAATGATCAAGAATTTCGTCCATTGATAATAGAGAGTGGACCCATGCTTAGATGACTATCTTGTATGATCATAGCCATCATACTTTGTAATCTTGTAATAATCTTGAGAATGCAACTCAGATGGATGGAACTAGATTGTAATATTACTAATTAGCCATGGCTAATTGGAATATTCGATTTTGCCCAATTTTTGCCTTCTATAGTTATTTATAAATAAAAAAGTGAGGACGGGGGACATAACTCACTTTAAGAATAAAAAGACACTTCATAGTAGCACAACGTTGTGACTTAAGGAGGAGCCAAGGGGGCCAAAGGGGGGACATAGAAATGGGGCCCACACAGACACATGGAGGGACTGCGCAGGAGGGAAGAACACATGGCAAGAGGGGAATCACTTAGGAGGAGGTGAGCCTAGGGATTGTGAGAGGCAGAGGCTATAAAATAGAGAGGAGCCCCCTCATTTTGGATCATTCTGGTTATGAGTATTTGTGATAGTAATTTTGACTTAGAGCACGTTGGATGTTTAGCTAGTCTGCAGCACTGTTCAGTGCATTGAGTGTCTCCGTACGAAGATCTCACCCTTAGCCCTGGGGGACTTCGAGTGCCTGATCGGGCAAGGTGTTTCCATTGGCATTCTAGTAGTAGTTTCATTAGCATTTCAGTAGTAGTTTCATCAGCATTTCAATAGTAGTTTCATCATCGTCTTTGAGGAACTGCGCAGAACCCCAAGGGGGTGATTTTTGGGGGTCGGCCATTTCAGAAAATCTTTCTGGGTTTTTCTGGGTTTTTTGAGTAGAGTCTGATTCCAGAGTTTCAACCTTTTCTAACGAGAGGAGCAGCCCCAAATCCTCATTCGATTTCCAACAACAACAGCAGCACGACAGTTTTCTAGTAGCTGGGACGCAAATCAGTGTGAAGCCATTCCAGGAAATCTTTCTAGGTTTTTCTAGGTTTCTTGAGTAGAGCCCAAATCTAGAGTTTCAGCTTTTTCTGAGGAGGGGAGCAGCCCCAAATCATCATTTGTTTTCTAGCAGCAACAACAATAGCAACATCCACGCAGAGAGGCTATTCTTGTCATTCTGAGAGTATTTCTTCACTTGCCTTGTGTAAGTCGTGGTGCCATCTATCTAATCACCTCTTGTACTCATTTATTGCTCAGTATAATAAAATGGCTTAGCATTTCTCACTACATTTCTTGTGTATCTGCATATATTGTCGGATTACATTATTATATGTTGTTCCACTGTTATTTTATCACTTCTGGGTTATTATACCATTTGCACATATTTGGTTGGAGATTTTTCTGGGGTTTGAGGAATATTCAAGGTTAGGGATATTACAATGGTATCAGAGCATAGATCTGGCTCAACCTGTGGAGCTAGCAATCTATGACACCGGAGGAAAACCCTATATTTGTTACAGAGGTTAGAGATACAGAGACACTGGGCGTAGGTTGGAGAACACTTATGGAGAGGGAGACTGTGTTCTGGTGGTGGATGCAGAACAAGAGGAGCCTGTGGTGGACGTGGAGGATCTGATGGTAGATGATGACAGGAAGAGATTTGTAGATATGCTCCTCAAATCCGTGCAGGATCTGTCGAGGCAGATTGAGGTGATGGGGTAGAGATTCACGGCAGTAGAGGCCAGACAGCATGAGAGCCCACGAGTTTTTCAGGTTGGTGAGGGATTAGGTGCATCCCACCATTTTCCAGAGCAACGTGATACTGCACAGCAGGTGGCCTCACATGCCCCTACACGCTCTACCGTGCCCACTTTCTTAGAGCCGACACGGGGACCGTAGCCCAGTAGGAGGCAGAACCCGGTCATATGGGCGATTATTTTGTAGAGTACCAGGCCTATGGGCAGGAGTTTAGGGATGCCCTCTCATTCAGAGATTTTGTTCAGCTCCAACGGGGTAGTAGACCCCGCGACCATCACAAAGGGTACCAACATTACCATGATGGTGACACCCACCGTTGTAGCGAGTAGATTCCACTTGCTTACGTTTGATGGTTCATCAAATAGTTTGGTAAAGTCTTGGGTGGAGAAGCTGGACATTTATTTCCAGCTTAACCAAATGTTGGAGACAGAGGCCATCAAGGTGACAACATTGCATTTGGATGGTGAGGCCCAGGATTGGAGGTTTCATGGGATGGTTACACTAGGGCACTCCACAGTGATGACATATGCCGAGTTTACCAGGAGATTGATGGAGCGATTTGATCAGAGGGATCTAGAGCAGCATTTTGTTGAGCTGACGAGGCTCAAACAGATAGGGAGCCCAGAGAACTACATTGCAGATTTCTTGAGGGTCTCCGTGATGGTGCTAGACCTATCCATAGCACCGGAGGGTCTATATGTATGTTGAGGGGTTACCAGAGCCACTTCGAGATTTAGTCCAATCCACTAAACTAGCCACACTCTAGGATGCTATCAGCAGGACCTGGGACTTACAGGATGTCTTACCTAGGACCCAGACACCTTACCCCGAGAGACAGACTTTCCAGTCTAAGGGGAAGGATGTGAGGATTCCTCCTCCAAATGGGAATCTAGGATGAGTACAACTTGACAACAATGCCAGGAGGGAGTTGAAGAAGAAGCGGTTTTGCTTCACCTGTCAGGAGCCATGGACACCAGGACATAGATGTACTACTGCTAGAGAACATTTTATTGAGGTCTTCTCTGAGAGCAGTGGAGAAGAGGATGATGAGGAGGATGTGGAGGCAGGAGATAGCCATGCCATACAGGGACCTATGCCACCTCCACCACCAACAGCAGGTGGTGCATATTTTGCACCCACCGGAGGGGCCCTTGCAGCGTTGCGAGGAGTTCCCACATATCTGACGCTACGCATACGAGGGACAATACGTGGCCAGTGCGTATCAGTTTTGGTTGACAGTGGGGCCACCCACAACTTCATCGCTGCACAGATGGTTGGGCGGAGAGGTATACAGATAGAGAGCTTTGATGGGTTTTTAGTTTTGGTCCCAGGAGATCAGACTATGATGTGTGCTTGTTATGTTCCAGAGCTATCAGTGACATTGGTGTTGGAAATAATACTAAGAGGGGGGGGGGTGAATCAGTATTATCAAATCTTTTCCGATAAACACTTGCAGATCTGACTAATGAAACTTGTATATACCTTCCATATTTTAATGTAATTTATTCTTTAGATGTTAACCATTAATATGTATGTCAGAACCATATAATATTAAACATGAACAAGAAACATAGACAGTCACACCAAAGAACACCGGATATAAGGTGGAAACCCAATGTGGGTGAAAACCACCTGCTGCAATATGTCTCTATCTTCTTTCGATTAGAAACTTCTTTTTACAATGTTTTTGTACTGGTGCAGTCCTTTACCACTACGCAGGCTGCAACCTGCAGAGAGCTACAACCCTTTCTCATTTTCCAGCTTCTCCTAGAAGGGAGCTACAACCCCCTTAGCTCTTGTACTAGCTAAGATACTAGTACGTAGGTGCTGACCTATAGAAGGCTACTACCTTCTCTTTCTTCCAGGGAACACGTTTCATAAATTTTCAAACTGGATCCAAAACATCAAGTACATGTGCATCACCCAATCTCCTTTAAACAAACAACTTCTCAGAATGCAGTAACTAGAAAATAACACCAGTAACCAGACACCAATTTAAACCTAGATCTTTGCAGAAATAGATAAAACACAGCTAAAATATCTTTCAGGAAAGGTCCGCAACTTCACCGAATGAAACCTGCGGATATCCACACTTCTACCGTGACAAGTCTGCGCAACTCTGTACCTGCTTCTTCTCTAGTGCTACGCACCACCGCACTGCGCCGTTTCCGCACCTGCGCACCTCCGGATTTAGGTTGTTTATCAGTTCTCAACCATACCCCAGACTGTCGAAATCACAGATCCATTCATGAGTCAAAAGGGATCCCAACTCTTCAGTAGATCTGACTTATAATGCTCCGGTTTCTCCTTGATTCAGATTCAACTATGTCTCACCAACTGATTATCAGAAATTTAGATCTTGCTCTTCTTAAGATTTTCAACTCAACTGTTCTCAGCCAAATGATCTCCTTTCCTTTTTATAGGCTAGGCCTCACTCAAAACCATGGACCAAAACCATTGAGAAACAATACCAAGGACTCAATACTTGGGTTCAACTCTTTTGGATGCAATACCACGGACCAAAACCATAGGATCAAAAACTGTCTGCCTAATACCATGAACCAACCATAAGATTTCCCACGTGCGTGCGCTTTTCTCTGCATGAAAGTGCGTGAAATTTTCTCTACATGAAAGTGCGTGAACAAAAACTGTTTTACTAATACCATGAACCAACCATAAGATTTCCCACGTGCGTGTGCTTTTCTCTGCATGAAAGTGCGTGAACTTTTCTCTGCATGAAAGTGCGTGAATAAAAATTGTCTGACTAATACCATGAACCAACCATAAGATTTCCCACGTGCGTGCGCTTTTCTCTACATGAAAGTGCATGAAATTTTCTCTACATGAAAGTGCGTGAACTTTAGGTTCGCACCTTTTGTGCGGGAGACCTGCAAACATATCCGCACCTTTTCAACGGTTCTCCTGCGCAACCTACCGATAACCGCATCTTTTGATCTGTGCACCTGCGGAACCAGAAAATAACTTTGCTGCACTATAATTTATCATCTGAGATGAGTGGGTTGCCATCAAGTACAACATATGTATCATAATGCCAAGAATCTCCCCCTTTGGACTTGATTGAAACAACAACCAATCACTCTCCCCCTTTGACATCAAGGGAAAAGGGGCGGATTACCATACTCCCCCTGAGTATCTGCTGAAAAACTTTGAACGAGCTCCCCCTTTGTATATGCTCTGTGCTGAAATGTTGTCTGCAAAAAGATGTTCTACAAGAAAGAACATGACTCCATACATCATAAATAACCTTCCTATCATCAAGACTCATACATACATCCATCTCCCATCCAAGTGGTAATACACAAGATAAACAAAAATCATTCATCCCAGGCATAGTGGGGAAACCAAAATAGGCCGTTACATGAACTTGATATGAAAATAAGTACATGACATAGAGACAAGAACAACTATCATCAGCAGAATCATCCACATTGATCTACTCCACTAGAAAACTCTTGAGAAATCAAACCAAGGACTTCTAAGATAATTCCAACAATGCATCATTAGAAGAATATATGCTCCCCCTGAACCTATGCCAGATGATCTCTGATAGACCCATTTGACCGACATAGACCGGAAAATGTATGTGTATCCACCTGCGTACAACAAACAAGATTCAACAGCAGGATGATGCATCAACAACCCCCAGCTTCTGTCTGAGGTATTCAAATGTCTCCCCGGGCAATGGTTTGGTGAGCATATCAACGACTTGTTCCTTGGAGGGAACATACTCCAATTTGACCTTTTGTTCCAGCACTTGTTCCCGGAGAAAATGATACTTGATTGGTATGTGCTTGGTCTTTGAATGCATGACTGGGTTCTTTGAAATGTTGATTGCACATGTATTATCACATAAGATGGAGATAGGTGGAATACAAGTGATTTGAAAATCCTACAAAGTTTGCATCATCCAAAGGAGTCATGTGCAACAAGATGTAGTAGCCACATATTCTGCTTCAGCTGTAGACAAAGCAATCAAACTTTGTTTCTTGCTAAACCAAGATACTAATCTGGAACCCATAAAGAAAGCACCACCACTAGTGTTTTTTCTGTCATCCACGCTTCCAGCCCAATCTTCATCTGTATAAGCATGAAGAGTGAGATCTGTATCTCTAGGATACCATAGACCATAGTCTTGAGTTCCTTGAAGATACTTGAAAATTCTCTTTACTGCCTGAAGATGAGTTTCCTTTGGATTTGCCTGAAATCTTCCTACTATTCCCACTACATGCATGATGTCTGGTCGGGTTCCTATTAGATAGAGAAGACTACCAATCATAGATCTATAGGTTGGTTGATGCACTGCTGCTGAGTCATCATTTGTGCTGAGGCTGCATCCTGTCACCATCGGGGTACATACAGGTTTCAAATCCTCCATCCCATATTTCTTCAAGATCTGCTTGAGGTACTTGGTTTGAGATAAGAAGATACCGCCTTCATTTTGATGGATTTGTAAACCAAGAAAATATGTCAACTCACCAATCAAGGACATTTCGAATTCTTTCTGCATCACCAAGGCAAAATTTTGACCCATAGCTTCTTCATTGCTGCTAAATATGATATCATCAACATACACAACAAGTATTAGCAGTTTGTCATTTTCAATTTTTATATAAAGATTGCTATCTGTTGATCCTTTTGAAAAACCTTGTTGATGAAGGTATTTGTCCAGATGATAGTACCAAGCCCTTGGATCCTGTTTAAGACCATAGAGAGCCTTCTTAAGTCTGCATACAAGTTTTGGATCATTTCCAAGAATGAACCATCTGGTTGCTCAATGTACACTTCTTCTTCTAAGTCTCCATTTAGAAAGGCAGATTTCACATCCATTTGAAATACTTTGAATTTCTGAAATCTAGAGAGAGCAAGGAACATTCTGATGGCCTCAAGTCTAGCAACGGGAGCAAAAGTTTCTTCAAAGTCTATTCCTTCTTGTTGAGCATACCCTTTACAAACAAGTCTGGCCTTATTTCTAACAACTTCCC
>APFE031454343.1:103077-129340 GCA_000404065.3 Pinus taeda
AGTACCAAGCCCTTGGAGCCTGTTTAAGACCATAGAGAGCCTTCTTAAGTCTGCATACAAGTTTTGGATCATTTCCAAGAATGAATCCATCTGGTTGCTCAATGTACAATTCTTCTTCTAAGTCTCCATTCAGAAAGGTAGATTTCACATCCATTTGAAATACTTTGAATTTCTGAAAGCTAGAGAGAGCAAGGAACATTCTGATGGCCTCAAGTCTAGCAATGGGAGCAAAAGTTTCTTCAAAGTCTATTCCTTCTTGTTGAGCATACCCTTTACAAACAAGTCTGGCCTTATTTCTAACAATTTCCCCATTTTCATTCAACTTGTTTTTGAATATCCATTTTGTCCCTATGACATTCTTATCTTTTGGTCTAGGAACCAACTCCCAAGTGTTGTTCTTTTCAATCTGCTCAAGTTCATCATCCATAGCCTTGACCCAACATTCATCTTTGCATGCCTCTTTTACATTTCGTGGCTCAGTGGAGGAGAGTAATGCCAAATAGCTTGAAGCTTCTACTATTGTTCTTCTTGTTTGTATACCAGCCTCTTTCTGCCACAAAATCTGAGATTCTGGATGATTCTTCTGAACGTACCTGGATGGAGTCTTTTCTCCTATCCTTATATGTTCTTCTGGTGCCTCATAGGTCTCTTATTCTTCATCATGAATCTGATTTGATGTTGATGGATAGTCCTCTTTATCTTCGAAATCTTCAGATCTGTAGACCTGAGGCATTTAATTTTGTGATCTAATTCGTTTTCAACCAAGGCTTTGAAAGATTTAAATTTTTCGAAGTCTTCATCTTTATGCTTCATAAGTCCTATCCAACACATCCTGGAAAAGTCGTCAATGAATAATATAAAGTATTCTTCTCCCCGAGGTGACCGTTTCCTAGATGGACCACATACATCAGTATGGACAAGTTCAAGTGGCCTGCTAGCTGATCCTTCCTTCTCAGGGAAGTTAGTTCTGGTTTGCTTACCAAACTGACATGATTTACATATTATGTTGTCTGGAATTCTGATGTCTGGAAGACCACGAAATGCCTGGTATTTGCATGCTTTCCTTATTTGAGAGAAGCTTAGGTGCCCCAATCTCCGGTGCGATAGCCAGTGTTCATCATTCTTGATTAGATAGCATTGATGTTGTCCTTCTTTGAATATGTATAAATTATTTGGAGTTCTTATGCCTTTGATCACTCTTTCTCCTAAATCAAGATCACAAACACTACATCCATTTGATTGAAATATTACCTTAGTTCCTTGATCGCAGATCTGACTAACACTCAATAGATTATGCTTTAAGCCATCAACATACATAACATTTCCAGCTTTGACCTTTTCTTTCAATAGAAAAGAACCTTTACCTTTTATGAGCGTAGAGGTGTCATTTCCAAATGAGACCTTCTTCTCCTTTTCTAAGGCACTATATGGCTGAAGTTTTTCCTTATCACCCGTCATATGTTTTGAACACCCACTGTCGATGTACCATTGATTTTCCTACCCTTCCGCATATAAGGCTATACCACATATTTCTGGTTGCAGTTCTTTCATTCTCCATGTTTTGGCACTTGGGGCTTGTTCCTTCAGATTTGTTTGCCGAAACCTACTCCTGCATTCAGAATCTTCATGACCGAAGTTGTTACAAATAGAACATTCAATTTCGTTTTCAAGGGCAGAAAAGTTATTGTAGGTCCTTTTTGTGATTCCAGTCATGCTTCCTCGTTTTTGAGCTTCTCTATTCATGATTGTCTTATAGGCAACACATTGAGCTGCTTTGTGACCAAAGTTATGACAAGAGAAGCATTGGCCATTAAGAAACTCCTACGATTATCAAATCTACCAACCAAACGATTGTAGTTTCTATTGCCATCCATTCTTGAGGCAAATTGAGAAGATTTTACCTGTGGCTGGTTGTAGCTTCTGTTCATCCTTAAGGTGGATTGCCCCCGATTACCTAGTATTCTTTGTTTATTCTTGAGGTAAATTGTCCCCGATTTACCTGGTGATCTCCATTGGGCCTTTGCTCACTCCTCCTTGCTACATCAAGATAAATTTTGGAGGTGGATGGTTTCTGCGCTTGAGATGTTTCTTCATTATATCCCAGACCTATCTTGATTAGGGGAGAATGCTACACATTGATAATCTCATCTAGAGTTTCAGATCCTTTAACAAATCTAAGATTAAGAGCTTTTGTTTTCTCAATCTCTTTTCTAGGTCCCACAATTTCGCATTCTAACTTTTCATGATGTTTTTCCCTTTTAGCCAGTTGAAATTGCAGAGTATCAATAATCATATTTTTCTCTTCTAAAAAATTTTTGAGTTAGAAATCTCTTCATAAAGACCTTCTTCATCTATAACATCCATGAAATCATCATCTTCAAAAGCCATTAAAAGTCTATAATTATTACCTTGTTCATCTTCATCACTATTTGAGAGTCCATCGCCGTCTTCATGAGTGTAGTAGCTTTTATTACTTACATTCTATTTCTTGTTCCATCTAGCAAGTTCCTTACCTTTGTCAAGCTTATCTTTATGAGGACACTTGGTAGCATAGTGACTGACTCTTCCACAAGCAAAGCATTTGAAGGGTAACTTACCTCTGAATCTTCCAGCACCCTGTTGAAGGTTCTTGACGAAATTTGATTCTTCCTCTTCTTTTGACATATGTCTTGACTCATAGTAATAACCTTTGCCTGAAGCCTTGAATGCAGCTTCTCTCCTATCTGATGGTCCTCCTTTCCTCATTTCGTAAGCGGTTAGAATTCTGTGTAGCTGTGACATGGTAATTTTCTGCAGATTCTCCTTTTCTTCTATTGCAGAAACTTTTGATTCAAACTTAGGAGACAAAGATCTTAGAACCTTTTCAACCACAAAAACCTCTTTTATTTCTTCACCCAAGTTTTTCATACAATTAACAATCTCATCTATTTGTAGGAAATAGTTAGTCACACTTTCATCATTGTACATTCTGATATTTTCATACTGAATTATGAAGGTTTGAAGTTTTTCTCGTTTTACCTGTTCATCTCCTTCGCTCAGAACGATCTTGTACCATATTACTTTTGTGGTTTTATACTACATAGCCTTGATGAATTCTAATTGAGATAAACATCCTAATAGAGTATTGACAGCCTTTGCATTTGTTTCAAACTGCTTCTTCTCAGCCAGATATGTGGGAGTTGCTGATGGAAAACAGTACCCTGTATCTATGATATCCCAGACTTCTGTACCAAGAGATTGAAGATAGGTAGTAAATCTTACCTTCCAATAGATGAAATTGGTCCCATCAAAAATTGGTGGCATGATCGACACTTCTCTCTTGTAGTTGCTCATGATGATAGATCTTCCTTCAAGCAATCAAGCTTCTTCTGAAGGACCTGCTCTGATACGAATTGCTGGAAATAATACAGAGGGGGGGGGGGGTGAATTAGTATTATCAAATCTTTTCCAATAAACACTTGCAGATCTGGACTAATGTAACTTGTATATACCTTCCATATTTTAATGTAATTTATTCTTAGATGTTAACCATTAATCTGTATGTTAAAACCATATAATAATAAAAAGGAACAAGAAACATAGACAATCACACCAAAGAACACCAGATATAAGGTGGAAACCCAATGTGGGTGAAAACCACCTGCTGCAATATGTCTCTGTCTTCTTTCAATTAGAAACTTCGTTTTGCAATGTTTTTGTACTGGTGCAGTCCTTTGCCAGTACGCAGGCTGCAACCTGCAGAGAGATACAACCCTCTCTTGTTTTCCAGCTTCTCCTGGAAGGGAGCTACAACCCCCTTAGCTCTTGTACTAGCTAAGATACTAGTACGTAGGTACTGATCTACAGAAGGCTACTACCTTCTCTTTCTTCCAGAGACCACGTTTCATAAATTTTCAAATTGGATCCAAAACATCAAGTACATGTGCATCACCTAATCTCCTTTAAACAAATAACTTCTCAGAATGCAATAACCAGAAAATAACACCAATAACTAGACACCAATTTAAACCTAGATCTTTGCAGAAACAGATAAAAGACAGCTAAAATATCTTTTAGGAAAGGTCCGCAACTTCACCGAACGAAACTTGCAGATATCCACACTTCTGCCATGACGAGTCTGCACAACTCTGCACCTGTTTCTTCTCTGGTTCTGCGCACCTTCGCACCTGCTTCTTCTCTAGTGCTATGCACCACCGCACTGCGCTGTTGCCGCTCCTGCGCACCTCCGGATTTAGACTGTTTATCAGTTCTCAACCATACCCCAGACTGTCGAAATCACAGATCCGTTCATGCGTCAAAAGGGATCCCAACTCTTCAGTAGATCTGACTTATAATGCTTCGGTTTCTCCTTGATTCAGATTCAACTATGTCTCACCAACCGATTATCAGAAATTTAGATCTTGCTCTTCTTAAGATTTTCAACTCAACTGTTCTCGGCCAAATGATCTCCTTTCCTTTTTATAGGCTAAGCCTCACTCAAAACCATGGATCAAAACCATTGAGAAACAATACCAAGGACCCAATACTTGGGTTCAACTCTTTTGGATGCAATACCACGGACCAAAACAATAGGATCAAAAACTGTCTGACTAATACCATGAACCAACTATAATATTTCCCACTTGCGTACGCTTTTCTCTGCATGAAAGTGCGTGAACAAAAACTGTCTGACTAATACCATGAACCAACCATAAGATTTCCCACGTGCGTGCGCTTTTCTCTGCATGAAAGTGCGTGAACTTTTCTCTGCATGAAAGTGAGTGAACAAAAACTGTCTGACTAATACCATGAACCAACCATAAGATTTCCCACGTGTGTGCGCTTTTCTCTGCATGAAAGTGTGTGAACTTTAGGTTCACACCTTTTGTGCAGGAGACCTACGAACATATCCACACCTTTTCAATGGTTCTCCTGCGCAACTTGTCGATGACCGCATCTTTTGATTTGTGCACCCGTGGAACCAGAAAATAACTTTGCTGCACTATAATTTATCATCTGAGATGAGTGGGTTGCCATCAAGTACAACATATGTATCATAATGCCAACAATTGGGCACCTACACATTGACTGACCACTTTTTCGTGGTCGATATTCTGGACACCAACATGATACTGGGTGCTCAGTGGCTCATCACTCTAGGGAAGGTCACGATAGGTTGGAAGACCCTGGAGATGGAGTGGGATGATGAGAAGATAGGGAGGCATGAAAAGATACGGGGACAACACACATATCCTCCTCAGACTGTTTCAACTCATCGGATGGAGGCAGTCTTCCGAAAGGGAGACACAGAGTGGGCAGTAGAGCTGTGTGCATCAAAGGCAGGGACTACAGGGTGGACGGTACATCCGGAGATACAGTATATCCTTGACCGATATGCCATAGTGTTTGGGGAGATTCTGCGAGGAAAGCCACGGGACCGGGGGTTTGAGCACATTATCAAGCTTGAGCAGGGCATCTAGGCAGTGATCACCACCACCTATAGGCACCCCAAGGCCTATCAGGACGAGATCAAGCGGGCTATCTAGGAGTAGCTGGCTCTTGGGCACATTCAACCGAGCACGAGTCCTTTTGCTTCTTCTGTGGTGTTGGTGAAGAAGAAGGACGATACATTAAGGATGTGCATCGACTACAGGGCCCTAAACAAGAAGACCCTGAAGAACAGGTACCCTATACCCAGGATCGATGAGTTGATGGATGAGTTTAGGGGAGCACGATTCTTCTCAAAGATTGATTTGAGATCTGGGTACCATCAGATTCATGTGAGGGAGCAGGATATTCCCAAGACCGCCTTCAGGTGTCACTATGGGCACTTTGAGTTCTTGGTGATGCCTTTTGGGCTAACCAATGCCCCGAATACATTTCAGTCCTGCATGAATCACATCTTCCGTAGTCATTTGAGGAAGTTTGTGTTGGTATTCTTCGATGATATTCTCATTTACAATAGGACTTGGGAAGAACATCTTCAGCACATTGAGACAGTATTGGGTATCTTACAGGAGCAGCAGTTCTATGCCAAACTCTCCAAGTGTGAGTTTGGGTTGATGGAGATGTTTTATATGGGACATATCATAGGGGTGGACGGAGTGAGGGTCCATGAGGAGAAGATCAGGGCCATTAGGGAATGGCCGGAGCCGAGAAACATGTCGAAACTTCGAGGATTCATTGGCATTTTCACTTATTACCGGAAGTTCGTCAAATGTTTCTCACAACTTGCTTCACCCCTGATAGATTTGACGAAGAAGGGGGCATTCAGTTGGTCAGATACAGTGCAGCGAGCCTTTAACAGGATCAAGGAGGTTATGAGGAGCTGCCCAGTGCTTGCGTTGTTAGATTTTACACAACCATTTGTCTTGGAGTGTGATGTGTCAGGAGAGGGGATCGACGCAGTATTGATGCAGGGAGGTCACCCAATAGCATTTGAGAGCCGGAAGCTCCTTACGCACGAGAGGTTGTATTCCATATATGACAAGGAGATGCTGGCCATCATGCATGCATTGGCTAAGTACCAGCAGTATTTGGTAGGCAACAGGTTCAGGGTGAGGACTAATCACAACAGCCTCAAGTTCTTTTCGGAGCAGAAGCATCTATAGGAGTGGCAACAGAAGTGGATCAGTAAGATCCAATCATATGACTTTGACATTGAGTATGTCAAAGGTAGGAACAACGTGGTAGCAGATGCCCTTTCACGTAGACCAGCCACGTTGTCTCTTATGAGCTTGGATACAGATCGGAGGGCTCGACTCTTAGTAGAGTACTCCAAGGACAGGTTTGCATGTGAGGTTCTAGATGGGTAGGTGGAAGATGATAGGTACAGGGTGGTCGATGAGATCATCTACTACAGGGACCAAATCTTCTTGACTGAGGGGTCTCATCTCAAGAAGAAGATACTCTAGGCATCACATGATTCCCCATTGGCAGGACATTAGGGTTTTAATAAAAGCTACAGGGCCATTAGGGAGAGGTTCTCATGGAAGGGCCTCAAGGAGGACGTACTCCAACACATCCGGGAGTGCAATGTTTTCCAGAGGAACAAGGGAGTGATGAGCCATCCTGCGGGATTATTGCAGCCTCTTCCCATTCTAGAGAGGAAATGGGAGAGTATTTCAATGGATTTCATCACAGGGTTGCCCATGGTGCAGGGCAAGGATTGCATCTTTTTCATCGTTGATCACTGACGAAGTACGCACATTTCTTTGCCATATCCGCACACTATACAACAGCACATGTGGTTGAGCTATTCTTAAGGGAGATCTTCAGGATACATGGTCTTCCTAAGACCATCATCAGTGATAGGGACATTCGTTTCATGGGCAGGTTTTGGCAGGAGCTTTTCCAATTGGCGAGGACGGAGTTGACACTGAGTACCGGTTATCACCCACAAACGGCTGGGCAGACAGAGATAGTTAACAAGTGGCTAGAGGGCTACTTGCGTAACTATGTCAGTGGGCAGCAGTGAGCATGGTTGAGGTGGCTGCATCTAGGGGAGTACTGCTACAATACTTCACATCACATGTCCATTGGTATGTCACCATTCTATGCTTTATATGGGTATCATCCTTTATCTTTTGCTGACGTGATGTTTGGTGATAGCAAGGCTCCCAGAGCGAAGATATGGATCCAAGAGAGTCAGGATATTCTCCGAGCTCTCAAGGATAACATGGCTACAACAGAGAACCAACAGAAGCTGTATGCCAACAGGGGTCGGGTGGAGAGATAGTTCGAGGTAGGGGACATGATCTACCTATGGTTACAGCCATATCGATAGTTGTCACTAAAGCAGAAGGGGGCTAAGAAGCTTAAGACCCACTTTTATGGGTTGTACAGGGTGATACACAGGGTTGGACATGATGCATATGAATTGGAGTTGCCCCAAGGCAGCAATATTCATAATGTTTTCCATGTATCATGCCTGAAAAAGGAATTAGGGCAGCAGATGATAGTGACAAATGAGCTACCACCCATGGATGACGAGGGACATTTGTTATTGCAGCCTGAGGCTATTATTGATACCAAAGAGAGGTAGTTGTGGAGCAGGACGGTCCAGGAATTCTTGGTGAGGTGGAAGAATTTGCCAGATGAGGATGCCACTTGGGAGAGCGAGAAGATCTTGTAGCATCCATCACATTAGTTGCTTGAGGACAAGCAACATTTTTCTGGGGAGACTGTAATATTCCTAATTAGCCATGGCTAATTGGAATATTCAATTTTTCCCAATTTTTGCCTTCTATAGTTATTTAAAAATTAAAAAAGTGAGGATGGAGGACATAACTCACATTAGTAATAAAATGTCACTTCCTAGCAGTACAACGTTGTGACCTAAAGAGGAGCCAAGGGGGCCAAAGGGGGACACAGAAATGGGGCCCATGCAGACACATGGAGGGACTGCCTAGGAGGAAAGAACACATGGCAAGAGGGGAATCACATAGGAGGAGGTCAGCCTAGGGATTGTGAGAGGCAGAGGCTATAAAATAGAGCTAAGCCCCCTCATTTTGGATTATTCTAGTTATGAGGATTTGTGATAGTCATTTCAACTTAGAGCACGTTGGCTGTTTACCTAGTCTACAACACTGTTTAGTGCATTAAGTGTGTCCGTTCGGGGATCTCACCCTTAGCCCCGAGGGACTTCGAGTGCCTGCTCGGGCAAGGTATTTCCATTGGCATTCCAATAGTAGTTTCATCAACATTTTAGTAGCAGTTTCATCAGCATTTCAACAGCAGTTTCATCACCATCTTTGAGGAACTACGCAGAACTCAAAGGGGGTGATTTTCGGGGGTCGACCATTTGATAAATCTTTCTGGGTTTTTCTGAGTTTCTTGAGTAGAGTCTAGTTCTAGATTTTTAGCCTTTTCTGAGGAGGGAACGGCCCCAAATCCTCATTCGATTTCCAGTAACAACAATAGCATGACAGTTTTCCAGTAGTTGGGACGTAGATTAGTGTGAGGCCATTCCAGGAAAGCTTTCTGGGTTTTTCTAGGTTTCTTGAGTATAGCCCGAATCCAGAGTTTTGGATTTTTTTGAGGAGGGGAGCAGCCCCAAATCATCATTTGTTTTCTAGCAGCAACAACAACACAATAGCAGCATCCATGCAGAGAGGCTATTCTTGTCATTCTAAGAGTATTTCTTCGCTTGCCTTGTGCAAGTCGAGGTGCCATCTGTCTAATTACTTAATGTACTTATTTATTGCTCAGTATAATAAAATGGCTTAGCATTTCTTGCTACATTTCTTGTGTATCTGCTTATATTCCCGGTTTACATTATTATATGCTGTTCCACTGTTATTTTATCACTTCTAGGTTATTATATCATTTTCACATATTTGGTTGGAGTTTTTGTTGGGGTTTGAGGAATATTCTGGGTTAGGGGTATTACAATGAGAGATGTTGTTGGGGCTGGTGTTGGTGATCCATAGCTTGTATCTAAATGTCATCAATCAGACATGCTAGTCAGAAATGCAAGATTAGTGGAGGAAGTATAATTTATGTATTAGATATTAGGTTGCAGCCGAAATGATAGTAATGTGAATGGACATGATTATGCTTTTTCAATGCTAGATTCAATCTATTTCAGGCAGGCAAAATGATAGTAAATTGAATGGACGTGATTGTGCTTTTTCAATGCTTGATTCAATCTATTTCGAAGGTTATTTCTTAACTAAATAATTTGATACTTATTTTTATTATGTTATGTCTATATGAAAATAAAGCATGGAAATGGAGAGTGTTATTCAATTATAGTTTTATGGTGATTTGTGAGAAAAATGGCTTTTGGTAATGCAATGATCTTGAAATTTTTCCAAATTTAAAATTTTCTTAGACTGTTGCAAAGTTCACAACTAAAAATTTTGTTGTGTAAGAAAACTTATAATAGTTTTGGAATGCTATTTTTCAGCTTAACACAAAATGTCAGAAACCATACAAAATTATAAACTATTACTTAATTTACTTAATTCAATGAGCAAATTTCATTTAATATTTAGATAATGAGACAAAGGAAGCAAGGTATTCAAGTCATTAATTAGCATCTAGAATATGAAAATACTTCCCCAAAGTAAACGTTGACCAAAAGAAAGGCAAGACTACACAGTATATGTGTTAAACACATTGGTTCAGTAAATAATTATAGAAAATACTTTTTCCTTATTGGAAAAAGAGCTTTAATTAATGAAAATAGAATGTGATCCATGATATTAATAAATAGTATCTCAAATAGTATCTCCATATCAATTTAGAAAACATGTAAGACACATCAATCATGAAATGTAATAGTACTTATTGGACTATGTCAATTTTGAATTTAAGTAAAACGTGTATTATTTAAAGTAACAGATTTCACAACCAACTTTTATGATCAAAGAAGGGGAAAATCAGTACTAGCCATATTGATGACAACTAGTGGTTAATGGGTACCAACCATTAAAATTGATAGTAGTTAAATGTCGTTTCATAATTAAGATGTCAATTTGTGATTTTGGTAATTTATCAACCATATCAATTCTCGTATCGTTCAACAGAGCACTAACATAACAGTGTCCTGCAACGACACATCACATAGATTTAAAACACAACTTATTTAATATTTCATAATAAGAGTAGGTTTCATAGTCGAACGATTATGATAATTATTAAAAAAATGATATTATCTCACTCTGTAATGTCGTCTCTCTGTCTATTAGCATGAATTCATCTATGCAAAGGACCCTAGTTCTCCATCACACGACGGTAGTTCTCCATCACATACTTTGTCCTCCATATAAAGAAACATAATAATATTAATTTGACATATTTTCAGCCCCCTTGGGGGCCTATGCAAACAACTTGCACGAGCATCAAGCAGAGAACTAACGTAATAGTGTCCTACAACTACATCAATTCTTGCATCATTGCACAGAACAGTGGGTGTGAGAGCACTTACCAACTCACTTGCATCATTGCACAGAACACTAACATAATAGTGAGTGTGAGAGAACTTACGAAGGCAATGATCACTCTCAAAATTATTTTAATATTAATTTTAAAATGAATTGTGAGGCACTTGGAAAAATCGAAAATGAAATTGCTCCAACTAGAGGAATTATCTCCTACAAGATCTTCCTAGGTGAATAGGAAATTAGAAATAACATTTGCTCATTATTTTTGAATTTATGCAAAAATAGAAATATTAAGCATTTTCTCCCACGAGATCTTCTTAGGTGAATGGGAAATTAGAAATGACATTTGCTCATTATTTATGAATTTATGCAAAAATAGAAATATTAAGCATTTTCTCAAAACATTGGTTAAAATTGCAAAAACACTATCAAATAATGTAGAGTCAATGAAACTCAACGAGTAACCAAATGTTATAGTCCCTCACAAAGCAAGGACTAATAACAAGGAGGCAAAAGGTATAGAAAATGGTAAAAAATTTAGCTATTAAAAATGTAATTGGTCATTAAAAAAAAAAACACAATTTATTTTTGTGAAGAGAAATTTCATTTGAAATTTAGCTAATAATTTTTTTAAGAAAATAAGACTTTTAAATAATAGTTACAACAACCACATAACTTTTGTCCACATAAATTATTATTATTGTAATTACAATCATCCTAAATATCATTATTTTAATTTTGAATTTATGTTTGAAAATTTTTATCTTATTAGTTTTTATTAATCCGCAAATACTATTTATCTTAATTTCGAATTTTCTTCTTTATAAGTACCACTTATCTTAATTTTAAATTTAATAAGTGTAATCAACGATTAAAAATAAATTACTAAATTATATACATATTAATTTTGAAATATTTAAATTATAATATAATGTTTTTGATTAATATTTTTAAAATATTATTGATCAAATTTCTTTAAAAAAAAACTATCAATATTTTTCATTCTAAATCAAACATATTAAAATTTTCAATATTTCCCATAACTGTTTAATACTTGATACCATGTATCATCTTCTGGAGATTTAAACTCCAGATTTTGAATACCGCCTTCAACATCGGCCATTACTGGAATATATGGACATTTTCTATTCGCAGAATGTTATTTAAAGTCTAAACCTGTTGCGTTGACGCCCGGGATGAATGGGTAACCCAAGCGTACGCCTTGCCCTCCCACGTTCCAACATCCTTTTAACTCACTTTTTTTTATTCCATAAGTAAAATTTATTTTTATAGATTTGTTGGCGGGATTTGTTACTGGCAACATAAAAATGAATAGATAAACTAAAAATGCTTGAAGTACAATCTCTTAGAAGAGAATATGTAACTAGTTTCATGCATATGCAATATTTTTCATTAATGTTATGGAAATGGTAAGTTAAATTAGCATTTATAGAAAATATTAAACAAAAAAATTGTCGATATTGTTTAAAGAAATTTTCATATAAAATCTTATGTTTTTATTAAAGAAATTAAAGATTTAACATCTCACTGTAAGTTTATGTGATCTCTTCAATCTTATGACTAGAGAATAAATAAAGTTGATAAAAAATCTGTAACAAATTTCTCAAGAAAAAGCCCAAAATATCTAGACGGGAAAGTCATGAAGTTGAGTATTTTTTCCATAAGAAAATTTTGATCATAAGTGAGAAGAAGAAAAGGAACTAGAAGAAGCTCGTATTGAGAAAAAGGTTTTTATGTCCATAATAATGAAACTGATAATGCTAATAACAAGCAGGAAAAAACATATGGAAAATCTTATCTTAAATATTTTTATTAATTTTAATTAATGAAAAAATTATGGGAAATCCCAAGTTAAATAATTTTATTGTAAAATATTTAGCCGTAATGATTATAATTAATTGCTAAGGAAAAATTTTACAGCCTTTATTTGTGTGAAGAAAAATGAAATGTGGTCACTATAATTTTCGCCTCATTTAGTTAATAATATTTCTAAAGAAATATGAATTTTAAATATTAAGTACAACAATCACATAACTTTTATCATAAATGAATTTATAAAATTTTAAAGATTATAAATTTTAATTATATACTTATTTTCTATATAGTAACCAAGATTGGAGAAATTAAGTAGGTTTTGAAATCTTGACAATTCAAAAAAAATAGAGCGCAACCATTCAAAGAAAGCTGTAACGAGGCTTTGAAATCTCATCAATTCTAAAACAAGTGGAAATCAACCATTCAAAGATGGAGCTCTAAATCCTAATAATTGGATATCCACATGAATTTTGAATTTAAATGGGAATTTGATGTTTGAATTTTCAATCTAAATTGTAACTAGGGAAGGGATGTTAGTTGTTGGATGTGCTCCCAATAGGCTACATAGTTGCCACATCATTTGTACAACACGTGGTTGACTCGGCCTCCCACTTATTGTGGTAGGTGGATAATAAAGATTTACCCCGATGTTAGGTGGATAATAAAGATTTACCTTGAAAGGGTCATTCTCCTCGGCGATTTAGGGTTTCTGTCATCCAATGATCAGGGTTCAGTCTTGTTTTGTTTAGGGTCGGTATTTGGATGTTCTTATGCCCTGACTGTTGTTCGAGCGACGCCCATTTCTTGTTCACCTCCTACTCCATATTTTCCTTGCCATGTATTTGTTCTTGTGAGCACTACGTTATGGGTTGTGTGGGGTTTAACTTATTGTTTCACATGTTTTAGCCTCGTATGGATCATTTCTAGATACCCATGGCATAATAGCGCATGGTTAACTTTTTCTTTGTCGAGCCTCTACTCAATCAGTTCAACTGTGGATATGGAGGCTCTGATGGATTAACATGTAGGTAATCTCACTACTCTTCCTATTTTACAAAGGAATTTTATTTGTTTACCTGTTATTTTGAGGCTTTTTTACACCTTTTGTGTTTTGTGTTGCACGTATATTGGGTTTTGGTTACAAGTCATGTATTGCTAGTTGTGGGGTGTTCAATAGTGATGCAAAGTTGTGCCTTGGTGGCTTTATGAATGGTTGTCTAGTAGAATTTTTAATCCTACCAACCCACTATATATGTGTTTGTCAACACATTCCATCCATATTCTCGGAATGTTAGTCCATTCTATGGTTTCTCTGAATATCATGGGGTTTTATAGAAATTCATAGGGTTTTTGTAAATTTGCATAAATTTGCATAAATTTGTTTGTTATATGCTTGTAAATAAAGGTTTCTAATGATGCCAAATTGCGGGTTCTTTGTAAATTTGGTTACGACACTGGTTTTTGTAAAACTCATATGGTTTTTGTAAATTTGTTTGCTATTTTCTCGTAAATTATGGCTTTTGATGCTGCTAAATTGTGGGTTCTCTATAAACTTGGTTATGGTGTTATTTTCTTTTCAAATTCCAAGGGTTTTCTAAATTAGTCTGGTATTTTCCTTGCTTCTAAATTTTGGGTTCTTTGTAAATTTGGTTTAGGGTTAAATTCATAGCGTTATCTCTCTTCTAACAAATTCCCCATGCAACGCTTTCACGATTTGATGAGGTAACAATATTCGTAGTGCATTAATTTAAAGATGTCGTTCATATACCCAGGTTCTTCATTTCATAGACGATTGTGCCACAAATTTTAATTACAAGTTGGATTTTCATTGTGTTTACACCCTTTTATAAACCTTTTCTTGACCAAATTTCCTTCTTCTTCTTTCAGAGTAACATCACACTTTTTCTACGCATAAATGGATCATTGTTTTTATTTGATGCTTTCCATACCAATTCCACTTATATGATTTTTCGGATGCCTTTCTGTGCATTCCATCACGTTAACCTTGGCTAACTACCATATCGTTGTTGTTTCTAGAGTCCACATGTTCTCGTTTCATATAGGATGTTGTTGAAATAAGGAATTGCTAAGAGGGGAGGGTGAATCAGTAATAGTGAGGTTCTTAAAAAAATTTCTTGAAATTTTTTAAGAAAATGTCTTCAGTTCTTCCCTCTACTGTCTGATACTTATGAATACAAATCAATATCAAGATAAGATACTCACATGTTCATACAATTCTTGACATGAGAAACATACGCATATTGACACCTGTGTTTTTACTTGGAAACCCAAAGGGACAAAACCACCAATTTTATTATTGTTATGATGTAAATTTAGCACCTACTTAATTACATTAGTTTGTTTGTGATCACCCACTCATAGGAGACACTCACCTGCTTAGGATAGAAAGAACCTACTTGCCAAGAGGCACCAATCTCTTACAATGTAGGCCACCATATTCTCTAGCCACTGTTCTACCTTCAATACAATTTTCAAACTGAAAACACAGGAAAATACATATACAGAGAATGACCTCTATCGGTCTGTAGCACCCTATCCTTTACACACTATTGCATATACTTTTCCCTTCGATTTTTGTTTCTAGTCTTTCTCAAGCCCTCTACCTCAATCCAACAACTTGGTCTAGTTGGCAACTCTCATGCACTCTCCTCTACTCTCTTGAACATATACAGCATTGTCGTATTCCCCCCATTGCTCAATGGAAATCACAAGTTTTGTTCCTCAGTTTCACTCTACTCAACATTGTATCTGATGTCTCTTCCCACATTACCGTGGTGTACTTCTGTATGACGCCTCCATACTACGGTTGCATGTACTTGAGTTTTTTCGTTGTATTAAACACGAGGATGGGCTACTGAGCGCTTCAGCAACTCCAAGTGTGATCCTCCATGCTAATAATTTAATCTCAGTCCACCTTTGCACTCTGGAAAGACTCCCGTGCTTATTAAATTGATAATAGAGCTTAGAATATATTGTCACATGGCTTTGTTCTTCCCCTAATTTGTTGAATCATGAAAACAAAATTAGAGATCCCTTCTTCTTGAAACTAACTCCATTATTTACTATTATATATTTTGCTCCTCATAGCCTTGACCCAATAATATTTGATAGTAACCATTAACCAACTCTTTTGATCTTCGTTTACTCTCTAGTTGTCGACCCATTCATCCTTTAACGCTCTTTACTATTTTATCACAAGCATAACTCATCGTAACTTATATTAAAACAAGGGAGCTACTGCCGTAGCGGTAGTCCCTGCCCGGGGGTGCAAATTCCAGGCTATAATTAAATTCATTATCAGTATCAGTGGGTTTTTGAACTTGGGATTTACACATATTCCATGTGGATATGAAACAAAGTGGTATTGTAACCTGAACTATAAATGGTGTAGAATTTAGTTGTATATATAAAATTAAATTTAAATGTAGTAAAACTCCCAAGCCATAAAGTAAAATGAATTTTAACAAAAGCCCATGGAATTCATAAGAATGAACACCTAAAAAAGAATATTTCGTTGATGAAAAGAGATTCGACGGAGACGCCATCTATACCCTACAATTTTAGGTCGGTCAGGCTCCTCGATTTTAATAAAATTTGAAGGACAGCAACTACAGGCGTGAAGCCACATCGATATTTCATGCATATACATGCTCCCTTATTTTGACGACACGTTTCATAATCACTGTCCCGTCGTTCCTTCGTCTGGCTCTTGAAAGCGCTGCGGATCAGCAGATTTCGGATCCACGAACCATCGAAAATGGAGAACGATAGGGGACTCAGCCCGACCAGCGGCGATAACAATCATAGTATTTCTGTGGGAAGTCAAGTGAAGAAGGGCGTTCTGGATGCAACCAGGTAATTCATTTCTCTTCTGGCAACTTCATCATTTTATGAGGTGGCTTGCAAATTCAAAAGTTACTTGAATCGTTGAACCTCCAGTGCATGTGCTCCCCCTTGTCGCATTTGATGGCTTTGGATACAATGGGAATGGTAATGTTTTCGGGCAGAACGACTTCGTGCTTGAGGTCACAGTCTAGCTCGCAGGATGTTTTTTGCAAAACTAGCATTGAAAGAACCTGCAAATGTATGAAACAACTCAGAATTTCTGGAAGAGTCTCGCATTAAAGTCAATATAGGTCCTTCTGCACAAAACCCAGTTATCGCCGAGATATAGTTACACCGCCTGTCTTCCGATCTCATTCATTCAAGTTGTATTCTTCTGTTATTATTGATCAATTCTTTCACTAAAATTCCGAGTACTGCAATTTCATTGAATGGAGTCGTTTCAAACTTATATAAAAAAGTGGTTGCCTGTTCCTGCATTTTGATTTTCTCTTGTTCTGGGCGGCAACTTTGCAGCATAAATCAAATCTCTTTCAAAGAACATTAAGCAATCATTTCATTACCGTAAGACTCTGTTCGAGTATGGCCCTCTTCAACCTCATTGACATGGAAGTTCACACTTGCAACTTCAGGTTTGCTGTGTGCAGTTACAGACCTGTCTGAACTCAGGTGCACAAGATTGTGAATAGTAGTTTCTTCCGAAGAATGACTGAATCTATTAATTTCTCCTTTCTTTGTGTTCGTAAGAGGAGTACCTAAAACAGGAGTAACAGTTTTCCCCCGCCCTTTCCTTGATTTTGAAGACTGACATTAGAATTTAGTTTTGCATTTTTATATAACAGTTGCTAAATGAGAATGTAGTGGGTGATGACAGGGTAATTTAGGATGGGCGTATATGCAACAACATAATTTTGTTCTGCGGAAAGCGTTTACAGGTGGATTTCAATTTAGGATCATTGATTAAATTTCTATGATTCAATTACAGTATTAGTAAATGGAATAATTTGTTGAGGAGAAAAAAAAACAGAACACTTTCCTAATTTTTCAGAGGCCGAATTATAATTTGTTTTTTTTATCAACGCTAAGGCAAAGTTACTGCACTTGATGAAAGATACACAGAAACTTACAGTTCCTCCAGATTTGTCAAGTTCCCCAGCTCTGTAGGTATCCTCCCGCTCAAATTATTAGAGTCAAAACTCCTGGAAAACCAGAACAAGCATGTACGCTACAGTCTATCTTTAAATGTTTAAAGATGCTTCATTGAGAAAGGAAATTAAAGCAGAGAAATGAGATTACAGTGTTATCAAATTGGTGAGCTTCCCAAACTCCTTTGGAATTTCGCCCGATAATTTGTTTATTCCGAACGACCTGCAATATGGAATCGAGCAGCAATTCAAATTCGATTCCTCGGACAGCAATTTACTCATCAAACACATTCGGACCAGCGATGACTTACAGATATTGCATCTGAGTCAAAGATCCCATCGATGCAGGGATCGAGCCGTGCAGAAGGTTATATCTCAAATCTCTGCCAGTTTAAACAACACAACAAAGTCCTGTCAGTATCAAATCCTATGCATTCCCTGGAATTTTCAGATAAACAAGAGAGATAAAACTTGGGGAACTTCTTGAATTAGCTTACATATTTGACAAATATGTGAGATTAGCCAGCTCCGGCGGAAATGCAGAATGGTGCAGGATGGAGTGCAGGCCACCGCCGAGACCTGAAAAATCCCAAATGCCTTATGGTTACTGACCTCCATCCGCTTCTTGTTCTCTTCCAGGCGCTGCCCTGCAAATCATGACACAGAGAAAGGCCAACTATTAACTACAGAGAAGAAGGACTCCAACACACCATATGCTGATATAACCTGAGAATCCTCAAACTGGCATGCAGCGCAAAGCAGGGAACGTGGACGCCTCTGCATAAACTTCAAACATCTGGCATGCAGCGCATTGCATGCAGGGAAGGGAGAACAGGCAGCAAAGAAAACTTAGGATAAAAAACTTAGGCTAAATTAAGTTGCGCGAAATTGAGTTGAGCGCAAGTTGAGCGCAGGGAGAACTTAGGATAAATTGAGTTGAGCGCAAGTTGAGCGCACATCGGGCGACGTGAGGCCGGCAATAAGACCTCCAAACAAAAACTTTGGCTAAAAATTTTTTGCGAGGAAACTGGGCAGCGTAAACTTTGGTTAACTAGTAAATAACCGGTACATATTTGCGGTCAACGCATCAACTAATAACCAGTTGACTGCGTATCGAACGCTAATAGTCCCAGGCAGGGACTAATAACGTTATGAAATCATACCATTCCAATGCCTTTAGCCACTTAGTGCTTAGTCCCCTTCTCATTTTCTTTGAATACCGATTTTGAATACCACCTTCGAACATCGACCATTACCGGAGTATGCGGACATTTTCTACTCGTAAAATATTATTTAAACCCGTTATGTTGATGCCCAGGATGAATGGGTAACCTAACCGTATGCGATTCCCTCCCATGTTCCAACTTCCTCGCCTGACAACCCTAGTTACAAAATTCTGTCGAATTGGCAGAAAAAAGATCGAAATTAAAGCGGTTCAATTGGATTCATAAGTTAATACGCAATTCATAATTATGTACGGCATATTGAGAAAGAGTCCAACAGCTTTCCACGTGGCCATCAGCTCTGCATACATGAAATTCCATAAGTGTACCGTTAGAATTGCTCTCCCTTAATGAATTTAGGGGTGGGAGGTTTACAGGGAGAACCAAGACTGATTCCAATCAGAATTATAGGTTTTCGGTGGTCATTTGTTCTTTAAAACCCCTTTTGGATCTATGAGATCGCATGTTATTTACTTGTAAATAGTAAAACTAGTTTATTTAAAGCATAGATTTTGTTTTTAATGTAGATCTATACAGTTCATTTTAATGCAAAATTTTAATGAAAATTCAGAATATATGGTGTAATCTTGTAATTGTGTATATAGATGAATACAAAAATTTTCACAATATATTCTTCTAGATAAAACTATGCTTTTTTATTTTGGTACTTCACAACAATTTTTAAGATGCTTTTACTATTTTCAATTATATTGTATATTTCAATTTTTTAAAATATTGAAAAAATAACCTATTGAGGTATTTGCAAGAATTTGAATTCTAATTCTAACTAGAATTCCATAACTATGCTGGTAATCCTTTTTAAATTTTAATTAAAAAACAGAAAGGAATAAAGTTCATAGATATTACCTAAGAAAGTTCATAGATATTACCTAAGATTTAAGATGAAAAGGGAAAATAGTTACACTAATTAGACTTTGTTTGACTATATTTTGTTATATTTATTCATGGTGTATATTTCCCTTAATTCAGAACTGGGTTTAGAAATTTTATTAAAAATTCATCAAATATATACAATTATAATATATTTCAAATTAGCTAATAAATTTCTGCACAAAAAAACTTTAAGGTATGGTCACCACCAAATGTTATATTAAAGCAATTATCTAAATCTTAAATATAAAATTAAATTGAAAAAAAAATTAATGCTTTTTCATATTTAATTAAGATGATTTAATAAAAATAAATATATAATTAAATATAATATCTTTCATTAAAAATAATAAATATAAAAATAACAAGTTTACTATATTCAATTTCATATTTCTTAAATTATATATATATATATATATATATATGAAATTTAAACGATAAATGGTTTATATTTAAACAATTTTAATAATTATAAAAATAATTAATATTTAAACTATTTTAATAATCATAAAATAATTAATAATTTATAAGTATATTTATAATATTTATTTGAAATTTTGTATTTATTACAATTTGACTTTTAGCTTTATAGCGAGTGTGGCTCATCAGCAGGAAATTGTTAAGAAACGTGATGAAGCCTAAAAAAATATAGATTAATTATGGATGGACAAAAATCAACAAGTTCTTGCCTTTATGCATCTTCAATTTATTTTTGAAGCTTTGTCATGATAATGAGTCACACTTGCAAATTATGAAGTTTAAGATAAATATTAATAATTTTCTAATTTTTATATGTTTAATTTTTGTAGAATATGAAATGACTTCTCTAACCTAGTTAATAAGCCAACATAACAATGAAGATAAATACATATAAAAAATGTAAATTAAACAAATAAAACACACTTACTATGTGAGTTAAAAACTGTTGTAAATCTCATATCTTAATCAAAACATTAACTACATTTTTATATAGTAAAATTATTACTAAAATGATTATCAATCAACTCTAAAACAAATCTATTGACACTACAACTAATTTCCGACAATGACCACCCTAACAATTTGTTGCCCAAATCTTGCAGAGAACGAAAAATATATTGATTAGTTTGTTAGCAATCTGCATAACTAGTTAAGAATTATTCCCAGCAATCCCCCCTAAAGATTAATGAGGATTTACTATCTTATCTCGTAGTGCCAAAAATTCAGTTTTTGCAACTGGTTTGGTGAAGATATCTGCTAGTTGATGTTGAGTATTTATATGCTTCAATTCAATATCCTTCTTCTGCACCAAATCTCTAATGAAGTGATATTTCATGTCAATATGCTTTGTCCAACTGTGATGAAATGGATTCTTTCCTAACTTCATGGCACTTACATTATCACAATAAATCACTATAGGCTAAATTTGTTTTTCTCCAATTTCTTCCAAACATTTTCTGAGCCAAAGAGCTTGTGTACATACTGAGGTAAATGCAACATACTCTGCTTATGTGGATGAGAGGGCAACAATGCTTTACTTTCTTGAGCTCCATGTAATCAAACCAAAACCAAAAGAGAAACAATTTCCAGATGTGGACTTACGGTCATCAATACTACCTCCCCAATCTGAATCGCTAAACCCAACAAGATTAAACTTATTAGAAGAGTAGTAATGAATACCAAAATTTACAATGCCTTTCACATACCTCAAAATCCTCTTGGCTGCCTTCATATGTATTTCATATGTATTTTTCATATACCTTCAAACAAGTGAAACTGAATATGTAATATCAGCCCTTGTGTGGGTTAGAAATATCAAGCTCCCAATAATACTTCTGTAAGTTTTCTCATCAACTAAATCACCACCATCATCTCTACATAACGCCTCCCCATGAGAACTTAGAGTAGGGGATGGATTACAATCAATCATATCGAATTTATTTAGCATATCCTGTGCATACTTTGTCTGACAAATGAAAATATCATCCTTACTTTGATAAACCTCCATTCCTGGAAAATATTTCATGATGGCTAGATCTTTCATCTCAAATTCATTCATCATAGCAACTTTGAATTTATCATTCATCTTAGAACTGCTACCTATATACAATAGATCATCAACATAGAAACATATGATTAGAATATCAATACCTTTTTATTTGTAGTAAATGGTAGGATCACTCTTACTTCTGTGGAAGCCATTTTCCTGAAATTATCCATCAATACTATCATACCATACTCTTGGCGCTTGCTTCAGGCCATAAAAATCCTTCCTCAACTTGTAGACATTATTCTCCTTTCCTTCCACTTCAAAACCTTGTTGCTGCTCCACATATACTTCCTCTTCTAAGTACCCATTCAAGAAGGCACTTTTCACATCCATATGATGTATGCTACACTTTTTTTGAGCTGCTAATGAAATCAACATTCTAATGGTCTCCTGTCTTGCCACTGGTGCAAATGTCTCTTCATCATCAATTCCATACTTATGTGTGAATCCTTTAGAAACTAATCTTTCTTTGTGTCTTTAAACACTCCCATCACTATTAAATTTAGCCTTATAGACCCATTCCGTTCCAATATTTCTCTTGTCATGTGGAAGCTCTGTCAACTTCCAAGTGTCATTCCTTTGAATGGAATCCATCTCTTCTTGCATGGCTTGCATCCAAATCTCATTAGTAAATGCATCTTCAAAACATGATGGTTCAAAATCAACCTTAGCTAATAAAGAAAAATTGACTATCTCACCTATTGGGCTTCCTTCATGTGCTTGATTTGCACTCCTCTGATAAATATCACTCAATATTCTTACCTTCATTGTAGAACTTGGAGAAGAAGTTGGACTTGAAATTGATGTTGAATAAATTGATGAAGGGCTGCTTGGTGGAGTTAAGACACTAGTTACAGAAACATTAGTTGGCTTCTCATGATCATTATCAACAATTATATCATCATTCAAAACAGATTTTGTCTTCTCAACATAGTCTTTTTGATGACCATAAACTCCCCCTTCATCAAAAATTACATCTCTTGAGGCAATAAGCTTGTTAGCTAGAGGATTATACAATTTATAAGCCTTGCTTGTCTCACTATACCCAATAAAAATACATAACTCACTCCTTGCATCTAACTTTTTTCTATTCTGATCAAGTACATGAACATAAGCCAAACGACCAAAAACTTTGAAATGATTAACATCAGGCCTTTTTCCATACCAAGCTTCATAAGGAGTCATCTTTTCCAGTGCACTAGTGGGGCTACGGTTGAGGATGTACACTACTATAGCGACTACATCTCCCTAATAAGAATTGCTTAACCCCTTAGTTTGTAACATGCATCTTGCCATTTCAACCACAGTACGATTCTTTCTTTCATCTATGTCATTACGTTGGGGTGTGTATGTTATAGTATGATGCCTCCTAATGCCATTCATATCACAATAACTCTCGAAAGCTTTTCAGCAAAATTCTCCTCCGCGTTCAGTTCACAAACATTTGATCTTGCAACCTTTCTCATTTCCTACAAGGGATTTGAACTTCTTGAATGTATTCAGGGCTTCACTTTTGGCCTTCAAAAAATATACCCAACAATTTCGTGAGTAATCATCAATAAAAGTGATGAAATATGATGACTTACCCAAACTCTTAGTCTTCATAGGACCACATATGTCTGAATGAACAAGCTGAAGTGGGTGATGAGCCCTCCATGTAGTTCCCTTTGGAAACCTTTCCCTTGCATGATTTCATTTATCACATCCTTCCCAAAAGTCATTATGCTCTTCTACTTTGGGCAAATCGGAAACTAATGCATGTGTGGCTAGAAACTTCAAACTATGAACACTTAAATGCCCATACCTGAGATGCCATAACCAACTTGAATCCTCATAAGCCATATTTGGAAGATTTTTGTTATGTTCATAAAACCTCAAGGGAAGCATCCTATTTCTTGTCATAGGCACAAGAGTGATCACCCTATTTCCCTTATTCTTATCATAGATAGTAAATGTCTTATTTTCAAAGACTACTTTATAATTTTTCTCACTTAGCTACCCTATGTTGAAAACATTATGCTTCAATTGTGGAGTATAATAAATGCCATGAATACTCTTTATACCTTATTTTGTTTGGACCTCCATAGCTCCTTTGGCAACAACCTCCAATGGTTTATCATTAGCAAGCTGGATCTTGGATTTGAAACTTCCATCGTTTTTTGAAAACAACTTCTCATTCCTTGTCAATTGGTTAGAGAATCTAGAATCTAGATATCAAACATCTTTACTAGTATTTTCACCTTTGGCATAAGATAAAAATAAGTGATCTAGAGGATACTCACCACTTTCTTGAGCATAATTAGTATTTTTACTTTCTTTCAATCTGCATCTTTCAAAGTGGTCATACCTGTTACAATAGTAACATTGAACATTTCTCTTATCAAATATACCTCTACTTCTTCCTCTAAAACTACCTATTCTACTTGAGCCGCCTCTTCCTCTACCTCTTGAATAATTTTAGCTTTGCCATTTGCCTTGACCTTGATATATTTTGTAGGAATTTACAGGGTAAGATCCTGAGACAGAACACCAAAAGGACACCACTCACAAACAGATCACAGATCAATACACCAGTATTTTGACGTGGTTAAAACCCTTAAAGAGGGAAACAATCCACAGCCTGTGCCAACGTGGCCACTACAGGAAATTTATTAATAAAAGAATGAAAATTTACATAAGCTTCTCTCATGCACGGTTTTCCTACAAATGACCCTCCATGCTCTTTAAATAGAATTCATGGACCAATCGGGTGTCAAGCCACGAATCAAGTGTCGGTAATACCGAGGAGAGAATGAACCGTCGGATCACTACATATCGTGACCGTCGGATTGTAAGTTACAAATGTACATAGTAAGGAAACACACTTTACCTAACTCTATATTAGACCAAGTTATACTTAACTATTCCTATGTGTCGGAATATCCTAACAACTGAACAGTAATTTAAAAACTTCTCTGGTAACCAAAACTTATTTGAGCAGGATGCATTCGAACAGGGAAGAGACTTGGGCTCACACACTATATGACAATGTTCATAAAATATGACAACGTTATATAACAGGACAACGTGGTTTGGAGAGGTGGTATTGCGGGGTTAACTATGCTATCGCAACTATTTGAGAACCTGTGGTATGGGAGGGAAGTGGTAACTGGTGGATCAAGCGGTGGAGGGTGGTATAATAGGGAGATACACAGTCAATTCAACAACGTTCAATGTAACATATCACACCGCAACACATAAATATGACCACCGGAGGAGGCGATATGGGGAGTAGTCGATCTGGACGTTAACCAAGCAACAAGGAGGAGCGGTGTGATACCACACTAATACATAGTCATGGTAATGATACCAATGAAATAACACAGTACCAACGAAATAACACAATACCAATACCATTACGCCATGATCCAAGCACGATTTCCCATTGCAATCAAGCGCAACACGGATTGCAGTCAAACACAATACCAATACGCCGAAAACGTTTATTTGCCTTTCGCTCT
This sequence comes from Pinus taeda, assembly GCA_000404065.3. Taxonomy (NCBI): domain Eukaryota; kingdom Viridiplantae; phylum Streptophyta; class Pinopsida; order Pinales; family Pinaceae; genus Pinus; species Pinus taeda. The sequence continues at coordinate 128,434 of APFE031454343.1, forward strand.
GGACAGAGGTGTTCTTTGCAATCAAACTCAACGCAAACACACCGAAAAGCATTTGTCTGCCTTCTGCTCTGGACAGAGGTGTTCTTCAGCAACGTTACTTTCGTTCAAGTGATCGAATCCCTCAGATTGCATGACAGCTTTCAGTCGCCCAGGAACAGGTGTCTTTGTTTTATTCCCTCCTGTTGCACGAAGCTTAATACCATGTCAGAATGTGCAAGAGCACGAAGGGCAGACTGTGCTCCAGGACATGCAATGAATTTCAGACAGATAAATCCAGCAGCGTTAAAAACGCAGACTTTATAGGATGGAGCGTTAAAAACGCAGTTGGGTCAGTCCAAACATTCGGGAGATATTTCAGAGGACAGAGGCATTGAGGCAAGTAGGACAGCGTTCAGGGGACAGTGCTCAGATCAGGACAACACTTAGGAATAGCAATGCATATGACAGACCAATGTACAACCCTCAGTAGCAAAAATTAAGGGAGTTACAACTATTTTGAGAACTTGGCTCTGATACCATGTTAGGCTAGGTAGTAACTCCAATAGGTAGTAAAACTGATTCGATTCATTTCATTAGGTATGTTATTGTTATATACAAAAGGGTGTGACTGCTCAATTCATCTCCTGATGACCACTCACATTCCTAATTTAACTATTTACATAAATTCACCCAATCGTGAGGATTAGGTGTCAACATTACCCCCCTTAATCTGAAGGGATGTTGGTGAGTCCAAGCATCGTTCTGAATCTTTCAAGCTTTTCTCATCCAAGGGCTCTGGTGAAGATCTCTGCAATTTGCTCATTTGTGGAACAATGACGGAGATGGATTGTTTTGGCCTCAACATGATGTCAGATCAGATGATATTTAGTATTGATGTGCTTTGTTCGATCATGGAACTTTGGGTTCT
>APFE031454349.1:7231-29049 GCA_000404065.3 Pinus taeda
TATATATATTTGTCTCTTCTCCTATCTTCTGAATGGACAAGCATGTGTGCTTTTACCTCATTTTCCAATTTCAATAGAAATCTAATCCAGGTGGCTCCAAAAAGGGAAAAAAATCAAAGTCTTCAAATTGTAGTGCTCGACATTATGATTTCAGTGGCATAGACGACACTCAAATATGAGTCTGTATGACCAACTTATCGTAATTTGAAATTTGACAAAAAAGACAAAAAGAAGATCAACAATGTGTCACATGGCATCTGAGTTAGCAAATAAGTCCCACAGTGTACATGACATCCCATCAACTATTAACACATGACCCTCTATCATTATCCCTTACCCTTCTAAAAAGACAAAAATAGATAATATTATTGAAAAAAAAATAAAAATTAACTATACATACAAATGTTTTAATATAATTGGTATTAACATAACTATATTTTAAAACAAAAACAACGAATTTCCAAAAACAACTTGGCTATATACTATATATGGTGCTATTTAATTATATATAAAAATAAAATAACCAAACTTTATTTATGGTGGGTAATGCCAATGGGTTAACAAACCAGAAACATTTATGCAACATTTATGAAAAAAGTGGTGGTGGGGCATATTTATGATGCCAATGGATTCATATATATATATGGATTCGATGGTTAAAACAAGTGTTAAACTGATGGTTATATATATAGAATTGTTATGGCATAGGGCCACTTAAAAACGCAGTAGTCTATAACGCGACTTTTTGAAAGCCTTTCTGGCAGATTTTTCCGGTCAAAATCCGACAGCAATTCATTGGAATCCCATGTTTGATAGCTAGTTTCTGCACAATCAATGGCTCCCAGGGGTTTTTCAGGGCGCTGAATCCAAATATGCAGTTAAAAAACCATTTTAACTGGTTAAAAATCAAGATTTAACCTCATTTCTTCCGCCGGATTCCGTCACCGGAATCTCCAAAAAGTCGCATTATAGACAACTCCCTTAAAAACAATACCAAGTGGTTATGTTTTGTAATTGTTTTAAACAAAAACTTACAACTAGTGTGCCGCAGGGTATCAATCGACGCCACACTTGCAATAACTGACGATATTGTCAATGGGCCATGAGCTGGAACTTATAAAGTTTCCCAACTGAAAACATTATAAACTCATTGCATTTAAGCGATGGAGGACAGAGCTGAAACAACGAGCGCACACAAAATCTGAGGCAGCGAAACCATGCCTGGCACATAGACCGAGAAGGGTGGAACCATGAATTAAAGAATTTTAGAGGAATATTTTAGATTCCCTTGAGCTATTTTTTTATAGTGTTACAAATATGTCAACTTTATATTCACATTGATCATTATTTTTCCAGGGCAATGGTGTGTCAGTTTTTTTATTTGATTAATAGATTTTCAAGAGGCAAAATGTTGAGGATAGAACTTTGACTCCAAACTTTATAGAGAATCATTAAGGCATCTTTGAGATTCTTAAGGAGACCAAATTTGACCAAGAAAAAAAAGAATTTGTTTATACTCAAATTTCACAGGTTTTTTGCAAGGAACATGATGGTGCATGTCATGTCTTTATCCGAGTATTATCCGAGTATTCTATTTTCAGGTTGTCCCAAACTTGGAGGTGTAAGGTGTATTTTTTCCATGTGTTTATTTGATTTTGTTAAGATGATGCTTTGAATTTGAGATCCATATATGCCACCTTGTTGGAGGATCATTTGTTAGAGGATCATTGTGTGTCACTTCACATGAGAGATTGTTATTTTGTCATACTTAATAACAACTTTAATGAATGAAAGTTCTCAAAGATGGTAGATATTTTTTTCAAAATTTACCAATCATAGTATCTAAAGGGTAAAAGAGAGGAAGATTAAAATTAAGGAAAAAATCCTAAAATAGTGAACTTCTCTCTTTAAAAAATCTATCCTAGATGTCCATCATTTATTAGAAGCAAACAAACCTTTTTCACCCAAATTACAACCCTTTTTAAGTAATTAAAAAGTTTTCTACTTTTAACTATGATGTGAAGCAATAAAAATATGGTAAGGCCCAACACCCCTAAAAATTACCCACCAAGAGTACATTAACACAAACTTCAAACTACACATTATTAAAATCAAAAAATTTATCAATATGTTATAGATTACTCTAAATGATTTTCAAAGCATATAAATCATGATGTTATAGATTACTCTTAGACATTTACATTTAATATGTTTATATAATGTACTCTCTATTGAATCATGATTTTGAATAAAAAAATTCTTTAAGAAATTTTTTTAATCTTGATATTAAGTTAAAAATAGATATCTCTTATTCCTTCCTCAGAAAACCATTGCAAAATTATTTATAAATTGTCTTTCTTAAAAATTTGCATATATAACCGTCTAATATGCACGTATTAACTTCATTTGAAGTTAAGAAGAATCACACCAACCTCTTTAAGTTTAGGGTACTTATCTTTACACAAACCTGAATAAATTTATTTTATTGTTGTTTTTATATAATATAAAATTTTGTAAAATTAATATTATGAAAAAAAGTATGGTTGTGTGACAGCAAGTCCCTACCTTGAGTGAGGTTTGTAATTCATGGACAAATACATATATTTAAGAATAATATTAATTCATTTACTGGAGTTGAACCATGAACTTAGACGTATGAGTTAATGAAAAATCAAATGAATCTGTTCTAGCTCAGTGATAGGTCATGCACATCATACCACTTATGATGTTTTTTCTATTCATGAGCTTGCATACTTAGAGTAAATCTTAAATGTATGTGTACCACCACACGTCCATGCTCTATATTGTATAACCAAAAACATTAAAGATTCAACTATCTACCTTTTATTTACTCATGATATTATGGTATACAACTCTGGTTAACCATAATATTCCCTCATGTTGTTGAAGTTGTAAAGTATTAAGTTTCAAAAACATACACACGAAATTAGAAGTACAATTTTTTGATTGTTTACGAATACATTGAATTGAATTTTTAATAAAATTGATAAACGAATATGATTTTGTTTTTCTATGTTTCTAGAATTTTCTATTTTTATGGCAGATCTCAACGTTATTAAGAATTAATTTTTTAATCTATAATAACTATAGGTGGCATGTGGAAGATGCATTATAGTTGGCACATGGAAGATGGATGGTAGGATTTTGGCATGATTTGTTTTAATTATTAACCCAGTGTACTGTAAATCTCTGTTTAGCATACATTTTTGCATGAAATGTATGTGGTTGCTCCATTCTTCTTTGCACTTTCCAGAACCAACTCAATACAAAAGTGCACATATGAGATCTTCAAAGTTCTTTATTCAAGCATCATAAATGCTTTCTTCATGGTAGGAAGATCTAGCATAATTGTAGTTCCAGGGGTTGTACAATAAAAATAATGATTTTTGTTTAGGTACCTGTAAGCGAGTCTAATTCAAGTTCTATTCCAAAAGCCCGATAGATCAATCTAAAACTCTCAATTCTAATAAAATTTCTTCAAAGCTACAGGAAAATTTCCCAGTCGTGGATTCAGCTGACCACGTCAAGGCATAAGAGAGAGAGAGAGAGAGAGAGAGAGTAAGGAACATGGTGTTCGTTTCATGGATTGGATTGTTGGGGAGGAAAGTCGGAATGGGAAAGGGTGGGCTAGAAGGGAGGCTAAGAAGTTGTTGATGGGAGGGAGAATCCAAATAACATTGTATTTCCTTCAAACTAACTATATTTTATTCAAATTGTCACTTCTTAGCCTTAAAAAACAAAGCCAATTAGAAATGATTTTTTCTATGTATACTTGACCTATGAGCTAGTTTAAATAGGTCTTTTGATAGAAGTGCGGGTTGATGTTATCGTTCATTTCCAGCCTGCCTTCTATGCTTTGTCGAAGAGAAGAGGGAATAAATAGCTGCTTAAGAGTGGCTTGAGTGGTTGGAAGATAGAGAATCTATTTCTTGTTAAAAATGAATTGTGGAAATACCTACTTCTTTGTAATGTTGAAAACAACAGAGATCTGAAGAGCCACGACATGTTGATTAATTCTTTGTTGACCTGAACCATGAACAAGGATATTTCTAGTAACATTGATTATAATGTTAAAAGTAATGATAGAAATTTTTCTCTTGCTTAGTGCTAGAGATACGTTTATAGGAAGGAGTGTTGATGTGTCTGAACATTCAGTACCAAAATTTGACTAATTGTGTAAATAGTTCTAAAGGAGGGATCACCATATCTTAGAATTGCATACTAGTTTTATAGGAGGGATTGTCATGTCTCAGAATTGCATACTTGGCTAAGAGATGTACAAGTTTTATAGTGATTTGAATATTGTGCCCACAACATCTGACCCTCCAACAGGTAACCTCATTCATTCCATAGTAATTTTTTTGTTGGGAAAATTCTCAGTCTGTAGTGCACATCATTTTTACTTGTAGGAAAGAGGAACTCTCACTTGCTAGAAATATTGCGATTGACAATTTTTATTAGCATTGTGATGGTGTTGTTGTTGATACTTGGAGTGGTTGTTTGGATGACTAGATTTATGGAGAGTCCATGGTTGGGACATCAAAGCTCCAAGTATTGATCAAAGAAATATTTGTCTATGTATTTATTCATTGGTATAGGGACTATTTATATCAGAAACTAAAACTAATGATGACATAGATTTACAGGTAATCTACTAAGATAAAATGATTTACAAGTAATCTGTTGTTGTTGATTAGAATAAAATTTGGAAAAGATAAAATGATTAAGTGAACAAGTACTTGAATTTGTTCTTTTCTAGGTCCTCTAGGTCATGAAGTTGTAATCTAATCAAACTCAAGAAGTTGCAATCTACTGAAATTCCTGCTCAAACTCGAAAATGATTTTCCTATGCATCTGCACCTCGGGATGGAATTTACACTGTGAGATTTTGATATCATCTTTTATGGTAATCAGATCATCCATGAAGAAGTAAAACAACCTATTATTACTATTAAATAGCGTAAATGCAAAAAAAAAAATCAAAATAGACATAGGCACAGTAGGCAAGTAGAGTATGTTTGGTCTCATGCAAACCACAATTTCAACACAACAGGAATGACTTGTCATGTCTCTAAACAACTCACCACAATAACCTCCGGTTTCCTAATAACATAGAACAAGTTTCCATAACAACATATAATCATTTCCTAGCATTTAATAGCATTAAACCAATGCTAACATTAGTTCACATCCTCAACATGTTTTAAGAAATATGAAGGATACAAGTCAAAAAATGAATATAACATAAGATTATAGGCTTCCCACCTTCGGAAGAGGCCAAATAAGATGACGAAAATAATGTAAGCCTAAAAACTTCAGTAACCAACATATTGGGGATAGTAACCAACTTAAATTAATGTTAATGTGGCCACTTCGATTACTATAGTCAACCGGGAGGACTAAAATTTTAATTAACTCCCAAAAAATTTAGATAAATAATAACAGAATTTCATGGAAATTAGATTGATTTTCAAATCAAATCATTTATGATGCTATAAAACTCCATGCACATAATATAGTGTTAAACTTATCATTATATTATAATAGGTTTTCAAATAATATAAAAAAAATATTTAAATTAATTAAATTAGATTTCCTATGTATTTAATTTAGTAATGATAAATCAAAACTCATACCAATATTTAATATTTTAAAACGTTTCAATTATTTTTAATCCAAAAAAATCAACAAAACATTTTAATAAGTAAAATAAAATCCATTTAAGTTTAAAAAATTACAACAAACCATTCGTAACATTAATTTAAAAATTAAATGGCAAGAATACGAGATCTTGAAAGATAAAAAAAAACTTTAAAACATTTAACTTTCTGTAGCATCATGACAGCAGATGGTGATGAGAAAATAACATAATATGACTGTTATATTTTTCCGTTGACCTCATAAAAATATGGAAATGGATATACAATTTCCGCTTAAGTTCTTACCAGGAAAACTTCAATAGCTAATCATGGCCATAAGGCTGATTACATAGAAAGACCAGAACAGTTAACCACGGTCACATGACTGGTAATTCTGAAAAACTAGACCTATCACTGCTGTATATAAATTTTCAGCCACTGCTGGTAACCTTTAAAAACTCATATTTATTTGAAAGACCAGAACAGTTAACCACGGTCACATGACCGGTAATTCTGAAAAACTAGACCTATTACTGCTGTATATAAATTTTCAGCCACTGCTGGTAACCTTGAAAAACTCTCATATTTATTTTTACAAAGAAAACTTAATCTGAGAAACACGACCACAATAACAGCAGGTGTCCGATCTATTTCATAGTTTCTGGCCCACATGAGCTACCGAAGCCCGGAAAGTACTTTTAAAATATTTCTGAAATTTACAATCGATTTAGGTTTTGTTCTAGAGCTGAAAAAAAAGTCATTTGAATTTTAAAATACTTTGTACCTGGAAAAAAAATCAAGAACCTTTCCACAGGATCAGTATTGTTGGAACTTTGAACAATAAACTCTGCTAAGTGGAGTTGGGTTCCCACATGACTGGTGGTACAATATCACACAGGATTATGTATGGTTGAGAGCTGCTCCAAGTTTGATTTCTTCAAACAAAAGAAGAAAAAACTCCACCGAAAATTCTGTAGCTCTCTCATATCATAAGAATCGCAATGGCTGCTGGCATTCAAGAACCTCATTACCACCGATCCGTACAGAGCCCACGCCGGATTAATGGAGTCCGGCCGCCTCTTTCTGCAATTGGACTGCCGTTACCACGGCAACCGTTATCCGATGGACAAAGTGATCGTCCTCAATTCACATCTATGGATCTGCAAGACCTCATTTCTCCTCCTCTGAGAGGCTTCAAGGAGATGGGTTCTGAGAATGCTTGAATAAATGGCTGCCGTTACAGTGGGCGCCGCCCCATCCCTTCAATTTGCAGATCCATGGAGGCAAGGCTGAGGGCAATCAGTCTGTCCATTGAATGACGGGCGCTGTGATAAAGACAACCCAATTGCAGAAAGACACGGCAAGACTCCGATCTGCCGTGGACATTTAAGAATCTCTTACCAGTAATGAGGCTCTGGAATCCAACAGCAATGGCTGATCAATCTTGCGACACAGGAGAGAGTCAGAGGAAAGGAGACGCAGGGAACCCCAATGGGCTCAGCGAAAACTCCTCTATTGAAACTCGTTCGCACCCACGCAATTTAAAAGAGTGGGGTGCAAGAGGCGAATGAGTAGCACTCTTACTAGTCAAAATCATGAAGGATGGGATCGTGGAATTTTTCAAAAAATTTAACCGTAGGATTTTTTATGGTAGGTATTTTTCCCAAAAATTTAATTATAAAAGTGTTTAAATTGTTTTTTAGGATGGAAATATATTTATTACTATTAAAAATCTTACCGTCCCTAAAATCCTGAAATTTAACCGCTATAAACAAAATTTAAATTACTTTTTAAAATAAAAATAAATTCAGTACTATTAAAAACCCTAATACGGCCAAAATTTCAACAAATATAATACATATTCTCCAAAAATTTTAACAAATTTAACAAAAATAAATCATTCTAGAATTTCCACCGCTATTTTCTTAGGGAGTTGTCTATAATGCGACTTTTTGGAGATTATGGTGACGGAATCCGGCGGAAGAAATGAGGTTAAATCTTGATTTTTAGCAGTTAAAATGGTTTTTTAACTGCATATTTGGATTCAGCACCCTGAAAAACCCCTGGGAGCCATCGATTGTGCAGAAACTAGCTATCAAACTTGAGATTCCAATGAATTGCTGCCGGATTTTGACCGAAAAAATCCGCCAGAAAAGCTTTCAAAAAGTCGCGTTATAGACTACTGCTTTTCTTAGTGCTCCCATCTTCACAGGTTGCTAGGCGTTTGTCTGCCGCAATAACAGGAAATGTAGTAGGTGGTCGGCCATGTTGCTTTACCTCCATCGAAAGGTATCATCAAGTGATTGTCTACGCATACACTTAATTTCAAATTTTTATGATGTCTTGTCATTTTCTTAATATCTAAGATGCCACTCTGTAAAAGCCATCCTACATTGACTTAGGAGCAGTCAATTATGATAGATTTTATTAGCTTTGAAAATATATGCATCATTATTTGATTGTGAAGAGATAATGGAAGTGCATTTTAAATATTTTAGAGATAATGGTTCTGTAACCATAAATCAAAACATATTTATTTTCATAATTTTTTCTTTCACGGAAAACATATATTTATATAGAGTTTATGTGAATATTTTAAATATATATAAAGGATTTAGGTGTATATTTTAAATATATATCATAAATTAATTATTATTTTTTAAATATATATCAAATTTAAAAATATATATGTATATATTATGTTTTTTATTTTCTTATAATATTTAATTGGTTGATTTATTATTTTGAAAAAAAAAAATTGGTAATAGTAATAGATGATTATGTTAATACACTTATAGCCCCTCATAATGTTTCAACAATGACATTTCAAGGCTCATGTTATAGAAAAAGAGAATTAAATAAAATCATAATAGCAACACAAAGAAAAAGCATAGACACCATAAATTATCTTGGAAATCTATATTAAGAAACAAGCTCCCAATAATAGATATATTAGTTCTGGCCCAAAGGTACCTTACAATGGAGCCATTGTGCCTTAAATAGGTTATATTACATTAAAATACCGTAGAAAAAGCCATGGGTTTACAAAATTTAGAAATTAATTCTATGACTAAGTCAAGTTTACCCTAATTACCATAACAATTCACCTCTTAAAATTTAGATTAACTTGCTCCCACTATCTTTCTTGAAGTCCATATAAAAAATTTACCATATGCATGAATACATGGGTAACCAACCATTATATTTGTTAGTTTTATAGAATATTTTTTCTTGTAGATGGTTCATAAACCATATCCCATCTATGGGGACTTTACTGAGGGAGCAATACCATACCACGTGGGCTTATATTAGGGGATATATATTGAAGAGAAAATGACACATTATATTGAGCATATAATAGGGGTAAAGGGTTTTAATATTATATAAAACTGGAGCTAAAAGTTAATGAAAAAATATAAAGGTGTATAAAAAATGCTAATGAAAAAATGGAAACCTACAATATCTAGTGAAAGTAGGGGTCTTTTAAATTGGAAAGGTGTATTAGGTTCGTATTGGTAGAGGTTTAAATAATGTGATTTTTAGAGGTATTTTCCAATATGTAGTCAAATTAAGGATATTTTTTAGTATGCCACGAATGCACGTGCTATGTTATAGGTATCATTGAAGCCCCCATGATCACATCTTGAGATATCACATTTTTTTATTATAGATGGTTAAGAAACTATCTCACATCTTGATATCTTACATTTTCCTGCCACAACCCCCCCGTCCACCCCTCCCACCCCAAAGTTAGTTTATAAATGCACCTTCCACCCTCATACCTATTCAAGTTGTCCATTCAAGTAGTTCATTCCACAACTTAATCCTTCATCCTTTCTATCCATGAGAGCGATGCCATCATGTGTTACCAACCACATTACAACATGTATGTGTGTATAATAGGTCTTACAACAACCTTGAGGAGTTCATCTTGCATATGACCAAATTTTTTGACTTGGACTAAACACTCTAAGGTGTTTATGCACTATTATGGTTGTCTATAATATTTTGGCTCCTTCATCCAGCCTTGACCCCATTGACTCTATGTGCTTTCTCTTGCCCATGCAACAATGTGATCTTTCACTTATTGTATCTCCAACCCATCCTGATTCATAATTTGCAAGTACTCCTTAACCTCCATTCAACAATCCTTTATTGTGCTCATCTCACCTTGACTTAACCTTAAAACCTCATTTTCACTTGTAGTCCCTCATTGGCCTAGTTCGTGCCCATTCAATGGCATGATTCTTCTCTACCAATCATGCCTACTCGCTTGTGATTATTGGCTACAACATAGAAATCATTTCACTATTCCTTTCATCTTTGGTGCCTCTAAGTTTCGTTTTCTCCTACTTGTCCTCTCCCACCCATATGCCTAGCCCCCATGCCTTCTTGCTAGGGTATGGAATTGAAAAATAAAGGTTGATCCTTCAAGAACTTCCCACTCAACTAGGATTGTGAGCCGCTACCAATTTCCACTAGTCTGTTTGGGCCATATCTTGCAGAATTCACCTCACAACCTCAATTCTTTAGGCACCATATTTACCACTAATCCACCTTGGAATGACTAGCTACCAATCTACCGCTTCCTCTCGTTAGCTTCTTCTTGCCCTCAAAAGTGGGCTTCTTCTCTAGAAGAAGCTTGTTATCCACAAGTTTTTTATCTACATTTTCTTGTCAACCAATGATCTAGGGATTCTCTTGTAAGAGATTTTTATAAATAGTGGAACTCCATATTTCTCCAATGCCGACCACTCACTTTTAAGAGCCTAGATTAACCCAAACTCTTATATGACTATTATGAAAAGAAAGATAAATAAAAATTTAATAGCAAGGCATAAAGGAAACATATGGAAACCATAAACCCTTGTGGGAAAGAAAGCTCCTAGTAATAGATCTATTATTCTTTGGCCTAAGTTAAACTAACAATGGACTCACATCCTGAAGATGAACCACCATTGCTGGTTTGAAACGTCAATAAAAAAGAAACCTAATGCGATGTATCGGAAGATAATCTACATAACAATGGGCTCATCATACCCTTAAATAGTCTATATTAAATGAAAATACCCTAGGAAAAATGATGGATTATTGAAACCTAGAATGATAAACACGCAACTATAAACTAAATAATGATCAGATCAAATTCACTCTAACACTAAGTTTACCCTAAAACCTTGATTTCTCTATTTTAAAAATTATATAATTTACATTAAAAATTATGGAAAAATCATGCTTCACCAAAACTATGTGCTATTTATAATCATACAAATATGTTTAAAAAACTTCATCATTTATATACTAAACATTAGGCTTAACACAAACATATGCATTGAGTTTTAGGAAAAAAATACATATTAATCTTAAGAAAATATTATTTTAATTAAAATTATACGAATTTTCTATAAATATAAGTTACATGTTTAAAAAACCAATTCAATTATTTACTTTTCTTATTTTGACATGTTCAAAAAATTGTATAAATATTTTAATAATTAGATTTCTAATTTTTTCAATTTTCATTACATTATTTTATCAGAATCTGAATAATATTATCTTGCTCCAACTCATCTGAATAATATTATCTTGCTCCAACTCTATTATATTATAAATCTTTAAAAAGCAACATAAACTAGTCATGATTTTCTAAATTATTAATTTCCTTAATAAATTTATTATCATTTAAACTCCACTATTATTCATGATAATCTTAGAATTTAAGATATTTATACTACCGTCCTACTTTTTATGTCTAACAAAAAACAATATCAACTTTAAAAATCTATCCAAAACATAAAACTGACCCATTCCTGTTCATTGATAAATGAATCGAAAAATACACCTAAATCGTTCACTATCAACTAATCTACCATGAATGTGAATAATTTATTTTTCCTAAAATAAACAATAACTCGGTTGGTTTTTTTTTTTGGAGTAACTTGACATTGTTTAATGTTTAATTTCTCCGATTTCCTTTTTCTCTCTCTTTCTCTCTCTTCTGTGTGCCCTCACTCTCTCATATCACTATGCCGGTAACATCGGTTGGCGGTAATATCCCCTTTCGGAGCAGTTGCTCTTTATAGTGTCCATGGAAATAGGAGTTTCCCAAAAAGAAAGCTTTGTATGTTAGAGCGTATTTATTTTTCTATAGAGTTAGAAATAGGAGTTTCTCAAAAAGAAAGCTTATAATGTGTCAAATAGCATCCCAGTTAGCAAGTAAAACCCATGGTGTACATGATATCCCGTCACCCATAATATCCCATCAACTATTAACACATGACACTCCATCATTGTCTTCTTCTACTAACAAATATATAAATGTTTTAATATAATGGTTATTAACATAAACATATTTTAAAACAAAAACAATGAATTTCCAAAAGCAATTTAGTTATATACCGTGTATAGAGCCATTTAATTATTTATGGTTATTTAAAATAAAATAACCAAATATGGTGGTCAATGCCAATGCGTTAACAAACCAATAACATTTATGAAAAAAATAGTGGTGGGGCACATTTATGATGCCAATATATAGTGGTGGGGCACATTTATGATGCCAATGTACATATTGTGAAATAAAAAATATATATTGTTAAATGGACGGCTATAAAAAAATGGACGGTTATAAAACTAATATATAAATATGGAACCGTTATGTTATAACGTTATTTAAAATCAATACTAAGCGGTTATGTTGTGTAATGGAAAATATTTTTTTTTGTTGTCAACGGGCGCACACAAAATAAAACTTATGAAGTTTGCCCAACATAAAATATTATAAATTTATTGCGTTTAAGCAGTGGAGGAGGGAGCCGAAACAACGAGCGCACACAAAAACCGAGGCAGTGGAATCATGCCTGACACACAGATTGAGGAAGGAAGAACCATGAATTAAAGATTTTTGGAGGAATCTCTTAGATTCCGTGGAGCTAATTTTTGATAGTATTAGAAATATGTCAATTTATACTTAGATTGATCAGAATTTTGTTAGGATAATGACTTTGATCATTTTCCTAATTTAAGTATGGATTTTCCAGAGGATAAAAGGTTGAGGATGGAACTTTGACGCAGGTATATGTAAAGAATTTTGGAGGGATATTTGAGATGTTCTGGGAGTTTAGATTTGACTGAGATAGAAAGGGGTTGTGTTTATAGTTAAGTTTTTCGCAATGAACAGGATGGTGCATGCTGTTTCTTCATTTGATAGCTAATTTTCAGGTTGTTCAAAATTGGAGGGGTAAGGTGTATTTTTATCACGTGTTCATTTGATTTTGTTGAGATGATGATTTGAATTTGAGATCTATATATGTCACTTTGTTGGAAGATCATTATATGCCACTTTATATGAAATATTATAATTTTGTCATACTGAAAGAAAGCTTTATGAATGAAAATTCTTATAGATGGTAGATATTTTTTTTTAAATTTACCAATCACAGTATTCAAAGGGTAAAAGAGATGATGATTAAAAATAAGAAAAAGGTCGTGAACTTCTCTCTAAAAAACTATTCTAAATGTCTATCATATATCCAGAGCAAACAAACATTGTTCACCAAAATTACAGCCATTTTTAAAGTAATTAAAAAATTAACTACTTGAACTCTGATGTGAAATAATAAAAACATTATAGAACCCAACACCTACCAAGAATACACTAACACAAACTTCAAGTAGTACATTATTGAAATAAAAACTACTTGAAATAAAAAAAATAAAAAAAATAAAAATAAAAAATAATTATCAACATGTTACTCTAAAATGAGTTTCAAACATACAACCTTGAAACACTTACATTTAATAGGTTTATATTATATACTCTCTATATTTAATATGTTTATATTATATACTCTCTATTTTTTAATCTTACTTTTTATTAAAATCAAATATCTCTTATTTTTTTCTCATAAACCATTACCAAACTATTTAGAAGTGGTCTTTCCTTAAAAATTTACATATATAATAGTAAGTATGCACTTATTAACTTCATTCAAAATTAAGAATATCACCATGCACCAACTTCAAGGTAGTTATCTTTATCCAAAACTAAACAAATTTATTTTATTGTTATTTTTATATAATATAAAATTTTATAAAATTAATATTATTAAAATAAGTTAATAAATGACAAATAATAATTGCATTTTCATTTTTATTTATTTACCAATCAAATCAATTTGTGATGCAATAGATCTCCATTTACTATTAAAATGTACAAAATTTTCTTTCCCAATTTTTAATGGTAAAACAATGTACGGTAAAATACTATTAATTATATTTAATATATATTTTTTACAAGCTAGTAAAAGTTATCATTATATTATGATAAGTTTTTTAATTGTATAGAAATATTAAATTAATTAATTAATTTTCCTATGTATTTGTTCAATAGTGAATAAATTTAAATTTAATAATAATATTTCAATATTTTAAAAATATCTAATTATTGAGGAATAATCGATCGAGCTCTGGCGATCTCTGACCTAGCGCGCCTGCACCTGCTCTCCAGGCCTTGCCTAGCAGGGCCGCCGCCGCCCTTCCTGATCTCTCATTGACCTGATCGTTCCCGCGTCTCCTCCATTGGCCCTTCGCTGCTTCCTGCCCCCGTTGGGGCCCATCGCGCTAACCCTCCTTCGTTTCTCTTTGCTGGCCATTCATTATTTGAATGGTCGGGCTCGCCCCTCCCCCTCCAGGCTCCGAGAACCATGAGGAAATTTTCGCTTCTTTATTCTCTGACTCAGCCATTTCCAAAACTCGTCCCACAGTGACCAAGTTCTTTAAAAAGCTTGACGAGATCCCTGAGGTGAATCTCCCTCCATCCCTTCCAAGGAAGTCTGCAATCATTCTCACTGAAAGAGGGCTAGTAGGCCAGTTCACTGGTCTCTGGCCCTCCCCAAGATCAGTTCAGAAATGGGTTGAGCGCCATTGGAGCACGATGATATAAGGGAAGATAGCCATCAGATTCTGCAATCGAGGTTATTTCACCTTTCTCTTCGAATCAAAAGAAGACAAGAATCTCATTTTCAGAAATGGCCCCTATTTCATGGACTCAAGAGGCCTATACTTGAACAAATGGACCCCGGACTTTGATCCGGAAATGGATATCCCAAACGTTGTTCCAGTTTGGGTCCGAATTCCTCATCTGCCACTCCACTGCTGGGGAGATGAATCAGTAAAGACAATAGGGAATGTAGTAGGCAAATACATCGACAGATCGGAGCCAAGGGAGAACATGCATGCATGCGCAAGGATCTGTGTGGAAGTAGACCTAGGGAAAGGCCTGCCGGAAGCCATCAAGATCAAGGTAGACCAATAGACGCACATCCAACAGTTGGACTATGAGCAGCTTCCCTTCAATTGCAAGGTATGTCACGAGTATGGCCATTTCGCCAATAGATGTAGTAAGTTAAAATCAAATGAATCAACTGATAATGAGGAAAATCCTGAAGGCTCTTGGGAACCAGTTAAAAGGAGAAAACCTTCCCACCCTCAAGGTCCCAGCTCAAAATCCCCTTCTGATCCCTCCCCTCACCCTCTCCCCCCTCCTCTCAGCTCAGCTCCTCCCTCAACCTCCAACCCCTTCGAATCCTTGTCCGCGGAAGACCCTTCTTCCCCTCCATCTTCCCCCTGAGCTCCTCCTTCTCCCACTTGCATGATCACTCTCCCTTCCCCTCCTCCATCCACAGATAGAATCCTAACTAGAGGCAAAATGAAAGAAGCCAATCAATCCACAGACCCTCCGAGAAAAGCTGGTCGAAAGTCAAACAAAGAGCTCAGAGATGAAACAGCTGCAAAAGAGATGGCAACGGGAACACAGCAACCAATGGACTCATATCTAGGCAAGCTGAAAGGAAGTGGAGAAAAGGCAAAGGAGAGGAGTGGTCCTCACCCAACCAACGGTAAATAATGATCTTGGTCTCTTGGAACTGTAGGGGGATGGGCTCTCCCTTAAAACTAAAAGCAATCAGGGATTTATTAAAACAGGAGTAGTCGGATCTTCTTCTCATCCAGGAGACCAAAATTTCGGCTCAAGACTTTCAACACCAAAGCCAAAATTTCAAAAACTTCACTGGTGTATCAATAGGTTCAGAAGGTGCCTCAGGTGGAATAGGAACAATGTGGAACAAGAATAAATGGGAAATCACCAATTCTCAATTTTGCAACTGGTGGGTTAGAACGGACCCGAAAAACAAAGGATCTTAGGAAATCTACTACATATACAACATATATGCCCCAAATCACCACAGGGACAAAGGCCGCTGTTGGGAAACAATATCCTCAGACCTTCAATCTGTACAAAACAGGAACATAATTCTTGGGGGAGATCTGAACTTAATAAGAAATGTGGAGGAAAAACTGGGAGGAAACTACCATGCAAACCCTTCGAGAGATATGCTAGAATCCATAATACAGCTTCACAACTTGATGGACATTCCCCTATCCAATGGAAAATATACATGGAGCAATAAAAGGACTGGCTCATCCAATATAAAAGAGAGACTGGACAGATTTCTACTCCAAGAAGGAATCGCTGCAAGTTTCCAGTCCATCAAAAGTCATTTAATCCATGCCTCGGTCTCTGATCACAAACCTGTGATCTTAAATTTGGACAAAGGCAAAAATCTGGGACCTCTTCCTTTTAAGTACAATAAAATCTGGGACCTGCAAGATGATTTTCTCACCCTCATCAAAAATCAGTGGGCCAAGGAAGCCAACAGGTCGCCTTACTACGTATGGGAAACAAAGCTAAAGGCGCTGAGATCAGTTATAAAACAGTGGGCAAAAGAAGCAGCGATCATGGAGAACAAAAAAAAATTGGACCTACTCTTGAAGATGGAACAGTGGAATAAGGCCAAAGAAAATATCCAATACACAACTGAAGATTTAGACTACGAAAAAGAAATGTACAGAGAACTCTATCGCCAGAACTGAGCTGAAGAAGAGGACCAAAGACAGAAATCCTGTTGTCTATAGCTGAAAGCTGGAGACAAAAACACTTCTTTTTTTCATAACAATATAAAGCTCAGGAGAGCTGGCAACTAGATAGATAAAATAGAGGTAGATGGAAAACATCTCAGTGATCAAGAAGAAATCAAGGAAGCAGCTCACAATCACTTCAAAACTCTCCTCTCTATTGCTCCCCAGCAAACAGACAGCTTCGAATTCCTCAATGCAGTAGAGAGCAAAATCTCAGATGCTCAGAACAAAGAACTGGATCAGGACATCACAGAAGAGGAAATCCGCGCAGCAACCTTCAGCATGCAGCAGGACAAGGCCCCGGGACCGGATGGCTTCACGGTTGCCTTCTATCGAAATCATTGGGAAACAATCAAAAAAGATTTTGTGCGGATGGTCAAGAATGTATTTCAAAACCACAAGATGGGAGAAAATACCAAGTCTTCGCACATAGCTCTTATCCCCAAGGAAATGAATCCCCTCTCCTTCGACAGATTCCGCCCCATATCTCTCTGCAATGTCTCTTACAAGATTGTAACCAAAATTCTAGCCAATAGGCTCAAAAAACTTCTTCCCCATTTAATATCTGAGAACCAGGGAGGTTTTGTTCCAAGCAGGCAAATCACCGACAATGTCATCCTCATTCAAGAAGCTATTCACAACAGCTTCAACAGAGGGGAAAGAGGAATGATAATCACGCTGGACATGGCAAACGCCTTTGACAGAGTTGACCACTCCTTCTTAACAGAAACTCTCAAAAGATTTGGACTCTCCAAAAACTTCATAAGTATAATCAACGGGTGCATCTCCAACCCTTGGACCGCTCCTTTGATCAATGGTCGCCCCAGCAACTATTCAGAAGCTCTAGAGGGTTGAGACAAGGCTGCCCCCTCTCCCCCTTCTTATTCATTATTATTGCTAAGACTTTGAGTATTCACTTAGAAAATCTTCGAAGGAAAAAAGAGATCACTAGTATCCGGATTGAAAGAGGGACCAAAGAAATCAACCATTCACTCTTCGCGGATGACACTCTTCTCATTGGGGGCACCTCCAGTCTAATGGCAAAGAGATTCAAGAAAGTGCTGGATGCTTTCTTAGCAGCCTCAGGAGGAAAGCTGAACAATAGAAAATGCGAGATCTATACTTGGAATGTCCCTCTCCAAATCCAACAAAGAATATCCCTGATCCTTGACATTCCGGTGCAAAGGAACTGGAGTTTCTTCTCTTATCTAGGTCTGCCTCTTGCTAAGGAAACAGTCAAGGTAGAAATATGGGCCAAACATATTGAAAGAATGAGAGGTCTTCTTCAGAGTTGGGGAGTCTCTTGGCTGAACCTGGCAACCAGAGTGATTCTCAAAGCCTATCCTCTCAGCTCTCCCAATCTACCAATATGCAGTCATCATGGCTCTGGCAAGCATCCATAAACACATGGAGATCATCCTCAGAAGTTTCCTTTGGCAGGGAGGGAAGCAAGAGACCAAAAAATTTAGCCTTGTTAAATGGGACCAAGTAACCTTACCATATGAAAAAGGTGGCTTATCTATCAAAATTCCAAGCCTCTCCAATCAGGCTTTGGGTTTCAAACTGATTTGGAGAATTCTAACAGGCAAAGGCTCATGGTGGGTGGAGGTCATAAAAAGGAAATACCTCAGTGGTCCAAACTCAAACCTCCTCTCCGAGCCAATAATGGAAAGACCCTGCACCCCGGTGTGGAAACTTATCAAAAAAGTGCTTCCACAATTCAGAGAAAAGACATCCAAATTCCCTGGAAATGGTAAGAACACCAATATTTGGTCAGACAGAATCATGGGCTCAAAGCCAAGAAATCTTCTTCAAGCTTTTCGACCTCTCCAGATCTGGATGGAAGAAAGAAACTTAACTACCTTGTATGACATTTCAACTTGGAATCAGAACATCTGGCAAGATTGGAAGGATCTCAATCTCCCCATCGATCTCAGGGACCTCTGGTCCAATCTCAAGTGCTCTCTCTCTAGTTCTGCACCTACAAATTCAAGGGTCGAAGACAGGTATATATGGGATTCTAGCGGAAGCAACTTCATGGTTAAATAGGGCTACAAAATTCTACAAGCAACTTCTCAAATGGAAAACTGGAATCTTCACACAACTGCTTGGAAATCTCAGTGTTTACCAAAGATCAAACACTTCAACTGGACACTCCTCAAAGGAAAGACCCTCACTGCTGAGAATCTAAGGAAAAGAGGAATTCAGGGTCCCTCAAGATGCTGCTTCTGCTGCGTAGAGGAGGAATCCATACAACATATTTTTCTTCATTGTCCCTTCGCTCAAAGCTGCTGGAAACAAGTAATAAACCCCATGACAATCAGCGAAAGTTTTGACCAGATCTCTTCTCTTCAGAAAAACTGGGGGAAATGTTATCCCTTTCCCAAACAAGGCAAACACAATATCAACTGACTGTGGAAATGCATTCCAGCCACTCTATGTTGGCAAATATGGTTAGCTAGGAATAACTATGTCTTCAACAACAAAAAGCCTTCCATTGCTAGCATCCTAGCTAAAACAATAGCCATCATCTCAGAAACAATCAGCACCAACCTCATTGCTCTCCCAGATCAGTCAAGCTAGCAGTATGCAGAGATTGAATGGTACAACAAGTTTAGATTCAGCTACACCAATATTCAACACCCCCAAACAAAAGCCCACAAGAAGAGAATCCACTGGAAACTCAGAGGAACCAAGGAAGAGGTCAATCGGTGGATTTCAGATCAGAAGCACCCTACTTTACATTTTGACGGAGCCTCCAAGAACAACCCAGGGAAAGCTGGAGCTGGTGACATCATCAAAAATCACAGAGGAGAAACGACTGTATGCTACGAATGGGGATTGGGGAAAGACTCTAATAATGTGGCTGAAGCATACAGCCTCCTTCTCGGCACCTCCATTCTAAATAGGCTGGAAAATAAAAATCCTATCATCATGGGGGACTCTGCCATCATCATCGCTGCTCTGGTCTCAGGAGCAGACTTCAACAAAGCCATTCTCAGCAACATAAAGCTCAGGATCCAGCACAACATCAGAAATTTGGGAGAAATAACGTTTAAGCACGTCTTAAGGGAAAACAATACAGCAACGGACTTTTTTGCCTCCAAGGCCGTCAGCAGGCCGAGTGGGCAAATTAGGGAGAATGATCATCTCTATGACAAGGCAATCCCTTAGCAGATCTGCCGGCCCGACATCACTTCAGGATTGCAAATTCAGTACATCTCAGAACCCAAGTAATCTCAGTTATCAGGCTCATTCTGATTTCACCTGCTTCATTCTAGATTCTCTGACCCCTCCCAGCTCCCTCGTGATCCGCGAGCTTCACTCCTCTCAGCTTGTCGACTGGCCTACTTTTGAAACTCGATCCTGTTATGCACCTCGTGATCCATCCTCTGAGATCTCTGGCACAAGTTCCTTTGTAATCCCTTCCGTCTGCTCCAAAGATCTTCCGGATGATCTCGAGTCTGTCCAAATTCACGTTCTCCCTCAGAATCTCCTACCCGTTCAGCCCCCTTAGTTTTTTTATAATCTCCTCCCTCCCCTCTATTCTCGACAGCCAAGAGAAGTCTCTGTGCATTTTGACTTGCCCCAGGAGCTTTGCTGCATCAGCGCTCACCCCAGCCCTTCTCAGCAGCGCGATATCCTCTCTTCCAGATCTAGAAGAACGGCATCAAGCGAGGCAACCCCTGCTCTGAAGCTCGCCTCCTCCCGAAAGGAACCAGGTATAACTCCTGCTCTTCTCAGGTTCATTTGTCACTGATCTCCTTGGTTGTTCTCTTCTTGTCAGACATGGCAGAGCCCTCTGAAATTAGACCGCAGAATGAGAACCAGGCCGGCAGTGATCCTCCTGAGAATCCACTGGACCGCGTGTTGGGCAACAACACTTGCACTCTCTGCAAACAACACTGTTTTATGATTTCAAGGTTCATCAAGCACTTTAACGAGCTCAAGGAAGACTTTCAGGCTGACAGTCGCTCCAAGAGGAAAAAACTGGAAAAGCAACGATCTGAAATAAAGAGCCTGAAAGAAAAATGCAACCACATGGAAGAGGCCATTACTCACATTAAAAACATCACTCAATCCATGTACGCTGAGGCCTCAACCAGAGCAAGCATCAAGAAGGAACCTCAGATGGAGGACTCGGTCAATCAGTTTTGGTAAACAATCACATGGGCAACAAATTTTGTTTTCTAGCAGGGCTCTTTGTAAGGCAATATAGCCGTTTCTTATTTCAGTATATCAGTTTTAAGATTACTCCCAAGAAGTCAGGGTCTGCGTACCCATTTTGGACTTCTCTTCCTCTCTCCCCACTTTTTGTAACAGCGCTTATTATCAGCAGTTTTTATAATAGGTTTTTATAATAAATAAGTACTGGATCATGTTAAAATATATATATATATATATATATATATATTATATTTATATTATATATATATATATAAAATTATTTTTTAATTAAAAAAAATCAGCAAAACTGTTTCATAAATTAAAAAATAAAATAAAAATCTATTTTAAATAATAAAAATAAACATTCGAATTTCATAATTTTAATAAAAACTTCATAACTTTAATAAAACTTTAAAACTAAATGGCAAGAATTACAAATGTTGAAAGATGAAAAAAAAACTTTAAAACATTTACCCTTATATATCAAAGTTCTACCATTAAAATAACAATATAATTAACAACAAAAATGATATTCATTCACAAATTGATATATATATCTCATTACAATGTCAGAACATCATCACAGAAGATGGTGGTGATGGGAAAATAACTCAATATGACTGTTATATTTTTCCGTTAACCTAAAAAAACGATTGAAATGGATATAGATTTTCCGCTTAACCTTGATATACTTTTTAGCAAGAAAACTTCCACAGCTAATCATGGCTACATCGCTGATTACAGGGAAAAACCAGAACAGTTAAACCACGGTCACATGTAACTCTGAAAATCTAGACCTATTACTGCTGTATATAAATTTTCAGTCACTGCTGGTAACCTTGAAAAACTCTCATATTTATTTTTACAAAGAGAACTTCATCTGAGAACCACAGTGTTGGAACTACTACACCTACATGCAGACTCTCAGTTATAGCATGCAACTACATGCAACTGCATGCGGACTCTTAGTTAAAGCATGCAACTACATGCAACTACTACACATCTACATGCGGA
>APFE031454352.1:10126-27359 GCA_000404065.3 Pinus taeda
ATAAATAAATCTATAAATTATCTTATGTTTGTGTACTTTTGCAATTTTGATCCATTGCCTCAAAGGACATAAAAAAACTTGAAAATTAATCAATGAAACCTTCACTTTCATTTTTGGATCATTGGAGGCTTATACCTCCACCCTCAAATCAACAAGGGCATCCATATGCTTATACCTCCACCCTCAAATTAGAAAGGGAATCTAAAGGCTTATACCCCAACCCTCAAATCAAAAAGGGCATTGAGAGTCTTATACCTCCACCCTCAAATCAACATTGGAATCTATAATCTTATACCTCCACCCTAAAATTAGCAAGGGAGTCTAGAGCTCACTATAAAACAAAAAAAAAAACATTGAGGGAGCTAAACAACTCTCCTTCTAGGAATCAAGGAACAAGCCTCCACCCAAGTTGTCAAGGGAATCTAGACAAAACCATCTCCACCCTTAAATCTTACAGGGATCCAGAGATTATTGTCCTGGCATGGGAGATATTATTCCACCTCCCAATGCTCAACCAAATGATTGCTCTATTCCCTACATTCTGATAACAACACATAGATTTCTTCTCCTTTTCCTTCCTCTTCTATGGCTTTTTGTTCATCTACAAAGAAGTCATTTCTTCTCTATCATCTTCCTAAGAGTTTCTCCTCCTTCTTCTTGTTTCACCCTAACTCTTTTTTTTCTTCCTTATTCATGAATTGTCTTTCTCCGTGCATGAAGTGTCATGATGTCCCTTCCACTACATAGCTGCAACCATTTAGGTTGCATGGCCAGAAATTCTTTGTGTCCCCCCTCTAGCTCAATCATAGTGGTTTCGTCTTCACGTGGCCATGGGGATGTTTGTTGTGCAAACACTCCCTTCCACTTCATGTTTGTTGACTTCAGGCTGTCAGTCTTACCTGCACAACCCATGTCGCCACTTAATTTATGTCCTTTATGCCTTGTGAATTTATCCAAAGAAAGAATGGTTTTTTTTTCCTCTTGTACATTTCCATTGACTGATCTTATCAGTCCAATTCAAAACATACCTACCATCCATTCATAACTATCATAAAACAAGTCAAGCTTCCTTTAAATCCCAAGAAACCTCCTTCCTCAAACTTTGGAATTTGTGTCCCAATTCTCGGTCCTTTTTAATTATAATCAAAGTATATGAAATATATGCAATGAAAGGGAATTAGCCTTGGGGCTATCACATGCACGAACTCTCACTTGCAATGATGATAAATCTAAAGACTTTGATGTTCTTAATCATGTCCCTATGCCATCAAAGTCTCTCAAAAACTTGCAAGTCGCCACCAAAATACCTTTTCACCCACCATGATTGAAACAATTATTGTGTTTTATTCTTTATCATTAGTTATGGGCATCCTCTTCCCTTCCTCTACTTTACAATGGATTAAAGCTTCAATTTTTTTAGTGTTTTTAACTCTACGTTATACAATTTTATTCATATTATTCCTATTATTGTTTGACATTAAAACAATAGGTGTAATACATTCACTAACATATCTACCCTAATCAATACGTAGTTTTCATCTTATTAATTTATGCAATGCAAGCTTTCACAAGAGACATTTCTAGAAAATGTTTTCATTACATTCCAATAGCCATATTACGTAAAATCACAATCTCATAAGTCAATTTGATTTGGGGCAAAGTTTGTTGCAACATTCTCCACTCTACAAAATGTTAATTTCCTTTTTGTTTGTTGCCACTCCCCTATAGTTGGTATCCCCTTGCTATTGCAGATTATTATATTTGTTCTAACATATATTTAATTATTACAATTTTATAGTTATTCAAGTTATTATTAGAGTTGTAACCTCATATTACAATATTACACTGTTTTAATTACTATAATAGATGGTTAAAGATAAAACTTGGTTGGGTTTCTTTTATATCATGCAATCAAATTATAATATATAAATCTTTTTAGCGAACATGACTACAGTGTAAGTTGTTTTGAACAAGACAAAACACTTATATGCTCAGTTAAAGATTAATTCTAATCAATTCTGTTGTGAAACAGGGCGCTAGAAAATGTCAAAAGAAGTGTGGGAGGAAAGAATATGCATTTTTGTTCTTCCGGAAAAGTGGAAACAGAAAAACATTTTATTTAAGTGGAAACAGAAAAACATTTTATTTTAGAATGTGAGGCCTTCAAAGACAACAGGGAAAATTATGCAGATATGCTGGTAACTAGCTCTTGGGATAATTTATTTAGCGAGGGAGGGGTTTTCGAGAAGCTGGGAGCATTTGTTTTGAAGCTTCATAGAAAAAGAGTCGAATACGTCAAGCAGATGAAGAAGCAATCTATCCCATAGGCTATCTTTAGGAAGCAATCTGTCCCATAGGCTATCTTTAGCCTCGTGGACATTAAAATAATTTCTTTCTTTCTTCTTCTTCTCATTGCCCCTCATGAGAAATTGCTAATTATATGCATTCATGTATAATAGTCAAAGTTGAAATATGTTTATGTCTTTTGTGCTTTTCAATTTAATTAAAAAATATCATGTCCACAAGTTTATATATATATATATATAATCTATATATATATATATATATATATATATATATATATATATATATATATATTATGTTTTTTTAAGTATTAATATATATATTTTAACTCATATATTAATTCTTTTGTGGTGATGATGATGATGCTGTGCAATTTCTTTCTTGCTTAACCTTTAATTGACAAGTGTCCCTTTTAAAACAAGAATAAAATATTCTCTAAATAAAAAATCAATGTCGGTTATAAAAAAAAAAAAAATGAATATACATGTTTCATGAAAAGGAAATGAGGGAAAAATATTTCACTTTCACTCTCACCTATGGATAAAATATTTAAATATTCATGTAAAGTAACATAATTTTATACTAGCCCAGATCCCTATAAGTTTGAATTTATAATATGTTGTAAAAAATCAATGTCGGTTATAAAAAAAAGAAAAAAATGAATATACATGTTTCATGAAAAGGAAATGAGGGAAAAATATTTCACTTTCACTCTCACCTATGGATAAAATATTTAAATATTCATGTAAAGTAACATAATTTTATACTAGCCTAGATCCCTATAAGTTTGAATTTATAATATGTTGTAAAAAATCAATGTCGGTTATAAAAAAAAGAAAAAAATGAATATACATGTTTCATGAAAAGGAAATGAGGGAAAAATATTTCACTTTCACTCTCACCTATGGATAAAATATTTAAATATTCATGTAAATTAACATAATTTTATACTAGCCTAGATCCCTATAAGTTTGAATTTATAATATGTTGCAAGCTATCAAATTAATATTTTCAAATATTACAACTTTGACATGGAAATATTTATGTCTTTAAAATTTTTAATAATAATAATAATAATATCCATTTTTAAGGTCACAGCCAAGGGAGACACCAAATTGGTGTATGAGAACCCCTTGTTGTATAAAATATTTAAATATTCATGTAAAGTAACATAATTTTATAATAATAATATCCATTTTTAAGGTCACAGCCAAGGGAGACACCAAATTGGTGTATGAGACCCCCTTGTTGTATAAAATATTTAAATATTCATGTAAAGTAACATAATTTTATACCAGCCTAGATCCCTATAATTTTGAATTTATAATATGTTGCAAGCTTTAACATGGAAATATTTATGTCTTTAGCAAGACACCAAATTGATTTATGAGACCCCCTTGTCTTCTAGGAAGGCATACATAGACTACCCCCCTTTGGCTTTGAAACTGTGACCTCTTATGAGGAAACACATGTTCTTAACCATTAGGCCCACTCAAGTTGTATATGTTTTTTCCTTTTAAAGATTCATTTTATAAATATTTAATTAAAATATTTGTGTTAAAGCATTAGCCAAAATTATTTTTATTATTTTATTTATTAGACGCATGACATACTTACACATCATCATCATACTAGGTTGTAGAATGTGCCTCTAGGCGCAATTAAATTTAGAAATAGATAAACTAATTAAATGCAAAAAAATCTTATATTTTCATTTTTGATTGTGAGCCAAATATACAATTTTTATATTTTTTTTTAAATATATTTCAATACAACACTTAAATAAATTATTTGAATTTTAATATATATATTTCAATAAATTATGATCAAATTTTAGAAAAATTATACCTAACAAACCATCACAAACACTTCCAAAAAATCTCACTAAAAACAACTCAATATTGGAGTTGTCTATAATGCGACTTTTTGGAGATTCCAGTGACGGAATCCGGCGGACGAAATGAGGTTAAATCTTGATTTTTAGCAGTTAAAATGGTTTTTTAACTGCATATTTGGATTCAACACCCTCAAAAACCCCTGGGACCCTTTGATTGTGCAGAAACTAGCTATCAAACTTGGGATTCCAATAAATTGCTGCCGGATTTTGACCGGAAAACCCGCCAGAAAAACTTTCAAAAAGTCTCATTATAGACAACTGCCTCAATATTTAACAACAAAACACCATAAGAAACCATTTATCCTAACCATTTGTAAGATTCCTGACCCTTCTTTCAATCGGCAGCATTCACGATGACCACGGACGTAGTCCAACATTAATTGTATATCCCAGGTTATAAATAGAGTGGCTGGAACACAATTATTATAAATGCCGAGATGTTGACAGGGCGGCTGTTGAACACAATTAAATGAAATATCCATTACCGATCCCAAAAAATAAGGGAAACGTGTTTTTCGGGAATCGTGCTTGAACAATAGTGTACGGAAAAACGAGCATGCCGATGTAATAGTAATGATTATTTTATATTTTTGGAATAAGATTTTTAGAATATTAATTTAATTGTGAATAATTATTAAGTAAATAGATGTGATTTAAATTCTATAGAATATTGTAAAATATTATTAATAATAAATAATAATTGGAGATTTATTTAAAAGTAATATAATTTATATATTTTTTAATTAAATTGATAATTTAAAAAAATGTTGTAGGAGCTAGTGATATATGGATATGACTTATGGTTTTTAGGAATATGGAATTAGTATTATGATATTGGTTCATAGTGTTGGAACAAAGTTTATATTTAAAAGTTAAGAATGTGTATGATTAAATAGAGGCGAATTTTTTTAATTGAGAATATAGGTTTAGTCTAACTTATAATTGAAAGTCTTTTTCACGGGAATTTGGTGATACACTTTCAAGTTTTTAAGTAAGAATGTGATTATTTGTGATTTAAAATATATTTTTGAATGCATAAATGGATTCAGAGGATTCAAATTTTACAAATTAAACAACTTAAACTCAAATTTTTAAAAATCATTTTATGATTTTGGTTAAAACTAATAAAAAAATAAAATTGTAATTTAGTTAACTTTTATGATATTTTTATCTTGATAATTTGAAATGTATCATAAAGTAAGTAGTTTGATGTCCAAAAACATATCCCAACCATTTAATTTATAAGGCAATGCAAATTTAAATTATAATGATTTTATTAAAGAATTATTTTAAAAGATAAATAAAGGACTAATATTTTGAATTTCTAAGTTGAATTTTGTGAGTATATATATATATAACCCCTTTAATATAAATAACATTATCACAAAATTCAACTTAGAAACTTAAAATTTAAAATATCATTTTTATGAAATTACAACATATATTTGTTTAAATTTTATTTTTGATGGTATGTTCTATGGAGACCATAAATTTATTTGGACAATTTCTTGCTAGAATTTGGTAAACAATATTTTAAAAATTCAAAATGCTTGATTGTTTGAAATTCTTTTAGATGGTGGAGATGGATTCAACATCATCACCTTTGAAGTACCCAAAATAATGAAGTTTGACACCTGTAACCCATATTTTCAAAAATTTCTTTTAGGTTCCCAAAGTAATTAAGTTTGACACCTGTAACCCATATTTCAAAATTTTCTTTTAGGTACCCAAAGTAATGAAGTTTGACACATGTAACCCATATTTTCAAAAAATTCTACCAATTTTGTCATAATCTTGCCGAAATTTCCATTATTTTCGGAACTAATTTGTGGGTTCTTTAGACTAAGCCATTTTTTAATATAGAAATGTATATTGGGTAGGATTATCAATAAAAATCTGATCATGAAAACACAGTTTTGCAATAATAAAATTATATTTATAATTGATATAAAAAATTATTATAAATTTAGTCAAATTACCAATAGTTTTTGAGCTCCATATTTATG
The DNA here is from genome assembly GCA_000404065.3 of Pinus taeda. Lineage (NCBI taxonomy): Eukaryota > Viridiplantae > Streptophyta > Pinopsida > Pinales > Pinaceae > Pinus > Pinus taeda. The sequence continues at coordinate 16,334 of APFE031454352.1, forward strand.
AAAACCTGTGGTACTGAAAAGAGGAAATTAAACCATCTTATATCCATCTTAACTCCAAAACTACTAAAAACTAAAAAAAATTGATTTAAAAGAAATTTACATCTCAAGAGATTTAATCCTCTTAACACTAATTAAATCCAAAATTAAAATAAATTTAAAATAATTAGTAAATAAAAATCTACGCTGCCTCTTCACCATGCTGCCTCTTCACCATGTTAGTATGGTATCCAATGCAGAGAGGAAAAATGTACGCTACCTACCCATTGTTTAGTGAATAATTTTCGAATAAGATAAAAAGTATAATGACATTTGATTTACATTCATAATGGCTCGGTTCGTACCAAAGTGACTTCCATTGTGTCAGTATGCAGCTGGTCAAGAAAAACAGCTTTTTATCGTAGATTTCAAAAGGCACGAGGGTTTCATTTTAATTTTATTCGTTAACAGTGCTACAATGCCTACGACATGGGGAGACTGCACTGAGCTGCAGTGCATTAATGAGATTGTGTGTCTGGATACCGGCTTGAATTTACAGTGATGGTAAGTGATAGTGATTTTTGTAAAAATAGGAGATGGTTTTAGTGTGAATTTTTGGATTTTCTAGTGCTGGAATTTGGTAGGAAAATTTGAGGTGAAATTTTGATTTGTGTTATTTAAACTAATTTTTTGATTGTGTATATGGATTCAGCGCTCTTAAAAACTTTTAGGGCACTTGGATTGTGTAGGGGTTACCAATCAAACTTGTGATTTCAATAAATTCATGGGGGATTTTAGAAAAATTAGACCAAAAAAACCCACCAGAAAAGCTTCCAAAAAGTACAACTCAAAAATATGGTTGGAAATTATGCAAGAGTTAAAGTTGTTAAGTTCATAATGATTGTTGTTGTTTAAAATTTTTGTTTTAACATCAAAACATTGGTATTACATAGTAGGAACTGTTCAAATAAAAGTACAACTTTGTAAAAATATGGTTGGAAATTATGTTGTTAAGTTAATAATGATTGTTGCTTAAAAATTTTGTATTAACATCAAAACATTGGTATTACAGAGTTGGAATTGTTCAGATAACTCTTAATAGCCAGATTGTTGGTACAATATTATAAAATATATCAAAATATCATTCATAGTTAATAGAGATAATCATGATTAATTATAGGAAGAGATAGGTACAAGTAGCACTATAAGTGTCATTCCATGTAAGCCAATCTTGAATCAAGCCTGCCCATAATCAAGCATTGGTTTTGTAACGTCTTCTTGATGTCCACTAGTGATACAAATACATTGTAGTGTTCTACCTATTTATCCTTCAAAACCAGGCTAAACAAAGTCTTCATCTGCTAGTGAAGGGCCACAAAATGTAGATATCGTTCTTCCATCCTGTGAGATTTCCATGGTCTGACACCAAGTAACAAACCTCGTTCATGATCTCGGAATCAAAGAAAGGACTATCTCTATTTTCCCACCTGAGTTTCCAACTTCCTAATATACCACCCACCCTTCGGCACTGCATATGTTGTCTTGGTGGCATGGCAGGCAGGAGTCGATAACACTTAAAACAAATACTAAAACGACCACGACCAAGGAAGTGACAAGAGAAGTGTCAAGATTGAACTCAACTAGGCACCCACACCGTCACAAGACATAGACTGCAAAGTACAGATCCAGAAGCCCCTTCAAGAGGCACTCCAGGACTAGAACAAATCCATGAGAGACCAACAATTTCCAAAGCTAAAAGACATATAGTAAAACTCAAACCCCGTAACATACCTAATAGATAGTAATTGCACCAACTTGCATGAGTTCTAAAGTGTGAAAGAAGATTAACCTTCCACAAACTCAACATTTGATTTCCTTTACCCAAAATGAATACAAATTCAAGGTTCCCTCCCTAGATTAAACGAAAACCTAGACTCAACAAGAGCATGTAAACCACAATAGAATTATAATTGACGCACCCTGAACCCACATTATTACAAAAAATGCAAAGAATAATAGTATGAAGACCAAGGGACAATTGTAGAATATCTTGTAGATTCACAATCTCGTGCAATGAACTAAAGAAAGAGACAAGAATTTACTTCTACTCTTTACAATGGAAGCACATAAATATCGAGCAAAACAATAATCGATAGAGGAAGAGAATCAAATACACATAACACAATAAATATTCGAAGAAAGCCACAACTCAAAACCCCACTATATGTATTGTATATATCGGAAAATCAAGATGAGTTACAATGCTTGTTCTCTCAAGAACAATCCCAACACTTAGTAAAATCAATCTCCAACTCACAAGCAAGCACTCGGCCAATACTTAGCCAATTCACCAGCTCTCCAAGTCCCTATTTCCTTGCGCAATTCCTATGGTTGATTAACCCATCTTAAAGGGAAATCAGTGCACTCAAAACTGTGCAGTCCCTTCAAGGATCAGTACCTGATTACATGCACTATTAGTGCAACTCGGAAAAATCTAAAAAAAATAATACATTATCCTTGTACACTAGTCTCAACTGGGTCTTTCTTAGAATCAACATGCATGAGTTTCTTATGAGGGAATATTCACTTAACTAGAGTAGCACTAGTTGAGTGCACTAATGCATCAATTGACTATTAACTCACTATTATTTCCTCAAAAAGTTTGGAACTAATTTAGCTGGAATTAACTCAATAAAATGAGTTAACTAATTACCACTCATACTTAACTCATCATGGACCCCTATAACATAGGGATAACATATACATGACTTAAAGACTTCCAACTCGAAATTCCTAAGCTAATTAAGTTTAATACAGTTAATTAACTATTTACAAGTTGCTATGAGAATAGAATTTGATTTTAATTCAAGGACAAATTACACTGAAATTTCTGGATTTTATTTTTATCCTTTCTTGTTGTTATTTCAACAACAACACCAACTTACAAGTGGCCAAGAGCTCAACATGAGGCCAATGTCAAGCTCCACACCCAAACTCAAGGGCCACCAACTGGTTTTTTTCACCACAATTGAAATGCTTCCCTCTTCTTGACGCATGGGCATTACAGGTTCCAACCCATCAAGCTTTTTGGAGACAAAGCTCCAAAACAAATTTCAACACAAAAAAGGAGTTATAGTTCTTTATTGTAAATACTTTTAGTTTCTTTATTTCTAAAAGAAATATGGATAGATATAAGATAGAATAGATAATATTTTAGCATGTCATGGGAGAATTAGGGGATAAATTATGGTAGATTTCGCGAAAAATTGTGGAGTGATTTTAAAATTTCATAAAATAATGTTTTGTTCCAAAACAAATATTATTTATCATTGTAAGCCTACCAGCATGAAAAAAATGGCCAAATGAATGTAAATCAGGCCTTAGAGAGGAATGAGATTTCCGAGTATATATGCATAGTTATTGAATGGATATAATTTCAAGTTACTTGATATTGTCTCTAGGTATATCTAAATTTTATTTTATTTTTTATTTATTTATTTATTTATTTATTTATTTTTATTTTTTTTTTCTGTACGAAACAAGCTTGATATATATTATATTGATAATAGATATACATGTGGCATTCTTTTTCAGATGCCATTTTGGGCATATATATATATATATATATATCCCATGATTTTCAATAGTTTACTGTGACCCTGAAAAAAATTCTAAAGTCATGTACATCAAGTCAATATAGATAACATAATATGCATGATATAGTTCTGTGATGATAACGACAGAAAAGAGCACATATTAGCAACAAAAGTCTATGGAGTAGACAAAAACATCAGTTGTAGCTGTGTTGTTGACTTGCATTCCTATTGTAATAGATAGTCCCCCCTCTGGAGAAACTTGTAGCAACGAAAGGACTTGTAACATTTGAAACCAACCCAGAGGAGAAAACGTTGTATCAATATAAACACAACTTGTTCAACAGATATATGTAAAAACTTTTGTTTTGTAATGACACCATCTAACGAGGAGGCTCAAGAAAGTCCCTCGTAGAGGACATTGTTTTTGCCCAGTGGCCAGGCAGTCAACTTCAAAATTTTCAAAAAAGGGCATTTATGCATCCATGCAAAAACTAACCTAGCAATTATAATAACAATTGATTTAGCCTTTTTAGGAAACTTGCTAAGTGTTGATTCTCCCAAAGAGAAGTCATGGGAAAATTATACATTATAAGCATATATAACAAAAATTTACACAAAATAAAGACTTTGAGAGGCTTGCATAGAGAAGGTTAACTCGGGTTTGGAAGGTTCTCCATGTCATATATGATCTGCTCCCATGTAATCTCTAGATACCATTGGTCAATGCTTCCCTGTAATCCTTTTTTTGATATTCTGTCTGCATCCTTGTTAAAGCATCTTCCAATGTGTTGGATTATGTATCTGTCTTGAGATTTCCATAAAAGTTTGAATCTTTCCCCCATCCTTGTAGTCTGGGATTGTTGATGGATGCCCTACCCAAAACTTGGTCGATTATGATTCTCAAATCACCATGTATATGTAGCACGAGGTTGCCAAGGAAACTATTGAACCATAGAGATCCCCAGAGAGCTGCAGCTTCAACTTTAGTATTAGTACCAATACCACACTTCTAGTGCATCTTGTATGTCAAGTCAACATTTATTGCAACCAAAAAGCCACAGGCACAGTTGTTTCCTTGCACGGCCCGACCAAAAAAACCCATAGGATAAGAGAATTGTAAGTCATTCCTCATTTTAGATTCCTCTTTAGAGCATAATGGTTGAGCAGAATAAAAATAAATATTTGTGATCATTTTTTCAATTATTATAGAGAAATCGTCTCTACTATTTTGGAAGATGCTTCTATTCCTCCATTTCCAGATTTCCTAGAAAAGGAAAAGAGGGATAATTCCCCAGGCAAGTTTCTGAGTTCTCCACCATTCTAAAGAATCTCTAATACAAGTGTATTGAACATAAGGGAAGCCAATGAGGGAAGAAATTTTTTTCCAAACTCAAGTGGTGAGGAGGCATTGTAAAAAAATGTGGTCATTTTCTTCTGAGTGGTTTTTGCATATGCAGCATATGCCTGGCCCATACCAATTCCTTTTTCGCAAGTTTTCCCAAACAAGGTTTCTATTATGGTAAACAAGCCAGCTGAAGATTATAACTTTGTTTGGAGCTTTTGTTTTCCAGAATGCATAAAGGGTATGGTTCTCCTTTTTCCTTGCAACTTTTTTTGTTAATATCTGGTAGGCGTCTGCTACAACTATGTTGTCAGAAAGCATTTTGCCTAACCATATAATTTTATCCTGGGTCTCTAATTGACATATGCCTAGTTGTGTCATAGTTGTGATGATCTGAATCCATTCTTCTTGCAAGTGACCAGTTAATCCCAATTCATAAGCATTTTTCCAGACGAGGAGATTGCCCTGCCAGCCATTTATGACTTGGCCCCAGAAAAAGAGACCATGATCATTAGGAGTTGCGTGATATTGTATGAGATGGATAGGTTCAGTTCAACACCCAGAATTGGGTCAAAACTAATCAAGATATTATTTCCCATCTATAATTTCAATGTCAGTAGTTGAATGAAGCGTTTCTCAATTTTTTAGGAAACTTGACCAGATTGTTGAACCTTGTTTTTTCCCAAATGAACCAAAACGGTACCAAAAAATGAAATCTTTATTTTTTAGATATTTGTGTTGTATAATATTACTCCAAATAAACCTCTTTGGAGCAATTTGATAAGTAAAGCCTCGCCGAAATGACGAAGGTCTAAAATTCCCCATCCACCCATGTCTTTTGGAAGAGTTATATTTGATAGCTTGGTCAAATGGAATTTTTTCCTACTGTGTGCACCCGCCCAGATGAAATTTTCCATGAGATGGTTTATATCATTTCTAATGGAGGAAGGAATATGAAAAATATGTGCCCAATATACTCCCAACTCTGTTAGAACAGTTTGTGATAGAATGGCCCTACCCCCTATGGATAGATATCTAAATTCCCATAAAGAAATTATTTTATAGAACTTTTCAGCGAACCCCTATGGATAGGCAGAAAGCTCACTGAAATTGGATACTTGTTTTGCAAGGACTGAAGAAACAATTGGTTTTCTTAATTTGAAGTGAAATTCAAAAGAAGGATTACTCTTTGACAATGTTCAAACATATAGTAATGATTTGGAGGAGAAAACAGAGCTTGCAGCAGAATCAAATTGATTTAGTTTTCCTTGAAGAAAAATCAGGGGGAAGAATGGTCTGAGTTGAAGGAACATTGAAAGACTACAATAGAAGGTGGAACTAGAAGAGAATTTCACTAGCAACATTATGCATATTCACATGAGGTTGAATATGAAGGTAAGTTGGTCTTATGTTTTCAATTAATTTGTGAAGTAAGTTATTAATTACAATTAGTAGAGATGAGGATGTGTACAGTTGATGATTATAGCTATGAACAAAGATAGTTATTGAAGATGATGGAAAAAAATCTTGTAGCAGGGAAGGAGGATAAGCAAATTTCTCACAGGGAAATGTTGAGCAAGTTGAATGTAGAAGCGAGAGGAGCAAAGAGTGCTCAAGTGAAGATTCCAAAGGAAAGAATTAGTAGAAATACCAAAGGAAGGCTAGCAATGGAATAGCTTAGTGTGGTATTTAGAGACAGGTTAATTGAGTCAACTTTGTTGTCATGTGATCTAGCGGATCCAAAAAATGCTCAAAAATCAAAGTGCTCAAATTTTCCAAAAATTAGCTCCAAGTCATAGAGCTCATCGTGCTAATTCTAACGATGCTTGATTAGCATCAAACTAACACCATGTGAAAAATTTATGATGTTATGAAATTTTAGCCAAACAACAGAAAAGTCAGCAGGCAGGTTTGAATGTGCAGGGTATGGATGCTAACATGGAAGTCCATATGGTGATGTGGCAGTCAGTGGTTGGTTGTATGGATAGGCGGGTGGACCAATTGCATGAAGGCAGGAAGTTGTTGAGTCAGTAGTACGATTGGTGAGGTGGTCCAATCATAGTTCGCCACATGGTCCAATTAGAGAGTACCACTTGGCCTTATGAAAGGCTTCCATGTGGCCTTGGAGTCTGAATTAAACATTTTTTTGGAGGTCCCATTGGAGTCGAACCCTAGACCTATTGGCAAACAATTTGTCGCATTATCGTTAGACCAACCATGTCACTTGTTAACCATTGGTTGAGTGATTATATGTAAATATGAGTGATTCAATTGTCGACCAACCTAGCCCATAGTTATATGGTTCTCATGTGATCGATGATTATGGTGTAATGGGTTTGTCCATGCAACAGACCCCACCATATTATATGGATCATTAAAATAATGTGGTCATAGGGAGCAGAGCCCAGCCCTAGGTCATATGGAGTAACACGACCATGATGGAGGAGACGGGCGGGGCTAGAAACCAATTAAAAATGATATTTAATATTAAACGAAACCAATTAAATATCCAATGACTCACCAGATCAAACCCTTGACATGCAAGGAAATAATCAAATGCACCACCATTAGGCCATGGTTCCATTTTTGTTGGAATTGTTTGCAAAGGCAGAGGGGTTTGTAGATTAATTTTGCAGACATATTGGAAGTGAGGAGATATTTTGCTCCTTTTTAAGCATTTTTTATCACCACAAGAGCCTAGGCTGTGGTTCTTGAGCATTCTAGATAGCATGGGAGTATTATTTTGTAAGTTGATGCTCGTATTTTGATGTAATGAGCACTTGAGTGTCTTAATAAAATGGTCACCATTGGAAGTTGCACCTAGAGACGTAGCCCGAGAGGGATGAACTCTATTACAAACTTGTGTTTGTCTTATGTTTCATGTTTTTCCTCTTAACACTTTAAAAATTTCTACAAATTAATTTAAGTTTGTTGCATTCAAAATATCGATATGTTGCACAAAGATACATGAACTAACCTACAAAGTGATCAATAAAATATTCACTTTTATTTTTGAATCAATTTGGTATCAAAGCATGCTTTTGAGGAGATTTGACAAGAATTGTAAGGTTTTTTTAATACTTACAAGCTCTAGAATTAAGAAAGGATGAGTACTTGAAGAACCTAATCCTCAAATTGGCACAGGAATACCACCTACTCAACAAACAATATTGCATGAAGAAGGACTAGAGTTGTTTTCTAAAGATGAAAGAGCTATCATAAACACTTTCTATGATATGTCTGAAATGGTGAAAACTTTATATAATGAACAAACAAGACGACTACAAGGAGAAGGGTCTTAACAATCAATAAATGAGGGTGCTGATGGGAACATAACTCCACCTCCTCCTCCTCCTTCTTCACCCCCTTCCTCACCTCATTCTTCACATAAACTAACTCCTCCAACATCTCCAAAAGGACATGATAATTCTCCTTTAGTTAAGCTTGATGTAAAGTTTGAATTGCCAATGTATGATGGAGAATTGAATGTTCAAAAGTTGGATTATTGGGTTCAACAAATTGAAGTTTATTGCGGGATTCAAATGATTGATGACGATGTCACAAAAATCCAACTTACTTCTCTTTGATTGGGAGGTGTAACCCTTGTTTGGTGTGAGGCCATAACTCAATAAGATTTGAATAAAAGTGGTAAAATTATTTGTTGTTGGAATGATTTTATAGCTAAATTAAGGAAGTAATTTTATCCATTAGCTTACATGCAAAAAACAATAATGTATTGTAAAAACTTTAGACAAGCTAAAGATCAAATTGTACAAAGTTATACTCAAGAATTTAGAAAAATAAATTTCACTTCACAAGAAACTCTCCTCAAATATATAGGTGGATTACATGGTTATTTAAGGCATACAATTCTTATGTTTAATCCAACCAATCTAGATGAAGTATGCGCTCATGATACTCTTTTAGAATCAAGAGGCAATAATGTTCCTCAAGAGTCAAGCACAAGACTTTTAAATATGGAGATAAGGGGAAAGGAAAAGCTGAAGGCAAAGGCAAGAAGAATGTTATAGTCAAGAAAGAGGGAGAGAAACTTACTTGCAAGCATTGCTCGAAGGATGGCCATGATGAAGACCATTGTTGGAAATTACATCTAGAATTGAGACCAAAAAAGTTCAATAGCAAGGGGAAAGAAAAGATTTCTACTACAACTCAACAAGATTTAGGATCTAATTCAGGTGATGAAACTAAGATCACAACCATGGGAATGAAAGGTATATCTTTTACCACAAGTACTAGTTCTTTTAGCAGTTAGAAAATTATATATTACATAGCAATGGAACACATAAAATATTGCAAAAATATAAACACAGAAAATTCATAAAACAAGAGAGACACAGATATACGTGGTTCACCAAGTTTGGGCTACATCCATGGAGAAATAGTCAATCCTTATTTTATTATATTATCCAGCAAACTGAAGAGATACAACCTACAACATATCCGTTGTAACACCCTCTTCACTCTCAATCTCATCTCTCTTCCTCACTCAAAATATAGATATACATAGACGCAATACAATTCCCTCATATATAGTGAGGGGTTATCTTATAGGGCAAAAAACCATAAATTAAACACAACTTCTACCATCAAATCATCCGCCTAATGAGCGGCACAGATTGACTAGAAATTACTAGACTTTAACAAGGAAATTTTACATCTATTTTTAGCTTCGGGGGCGCTGCCCCTGTACCCCCACCAGGGGAGTGCTGGCCCCCGGACCTCCCAACTGGGGGGGATTGGCTCCCTTGAACCCCTGCGGGGGCGACAAGTCCCCCCTGCACCCCCCTACATGGAGGGGTGTACAGTCTTCCTGGGGTATACATCTGGCTGAGACCTTTGAATACAGAAGATAATCAGGATCCACACCCAACAATCTCCCACTTGGAGAATGATTATAGCAACTCCACCGCTACTTCATTTGCTAGACAACGAGTCCACTTTGGACCTAGTTGTTTCTCATCTTCTTCATCATACTTGAAGACCAATTGAAACTGAGCATCTGCTCAGTTTCTCCTTGGTTACAACTTTTGTTAACATATCTACAAGATTCTAGCTAGTGTGTATCTTTTCCAGCTTCAACTATCCATCTTCCAACACTGACCATATGAAATGGTACTTGAGCTGTATATGTTTAGTCTTGGAATGAAAGGTAGAGTTCTTTGCAAGATGTATGGCACTCTGGCTGCCACTGTATAACCTGCCCAACTCCTGCTTCTTACCCAACTCATCTAGAAACATTTGTAAACCAATTCATTTCTTTACTAGCCTCTGTAGTAGCAACATACTCTGCTTCTGTTGTTGAGAGTGCAACAACACTTTTCAGTTTTGAGACCCAACTAACAGTTGTTCCACCTACAGTAAACACATACCTTGTTGTGCTCCTCCTGTTATCTCTATCACCCGCCATATTTGCATCAACATATCCTTATAGAGAAATGTTTGAACCACCAAAGCATAATGCTTGATTTGTGGTACCTCTCAAATACCTAAGAATCCACTTCAACGCCATCCAATGTTCTTTTCCTGGATTGTTCATGTACCTTCTTACAACTCCCACTACATGTGCAATATCAGGCCTCGTGCAAACCATTGCATACATTAAGCTTCCAACTGCTGATGCATATGGAACTTTAGACATATGAGCCAGTTCTTCCTGAGTCTTGGGACACTCCTCCTTACTTAATTTGAAATGGCTAGCCAAAGGTATACCAACTGGTTTTGCATTCTACATATTAAGCCTTTTCAACACCTTTTCTATGTATTCACTTTGAGACAATGCTAATTTGAGATTCTTCCTATCTCTAGTTATTCTCATACCAAGGATTTGTTTTGCAGCACCCAAATTCTTCATTGCAAATGAATTTGTCAATTTTCTTTTGAGCACATTTATCTCTTGTATGTTAGAACCTGCAACAAGCATGTCATCTACATACAATAACATTATAATATAGCTACTATCATTTTGCCTTTTGAGATAAACACAATGATCAGAGTGACATCTAGTACAACCTTTTTCAGACATAAACCTGTCAAATTTTAGATACCACTGCCTTGGAGCCTATTTTAAGCCATACAAGCTCTTCTTCAACCT
>APFE031454352.1:31688-46514 GCA_000404065.3 Pinus taeda
AGAAATATAAACACAGAAAACACATAAAACAAGAGAGACACAGATATATGTGGTTCACCTAGTTTGGGCTACATCCACGGAGAAACAACCAGTCCTTCTTTTATTATATTATCTAGCAAACTGAAGAGATACAACCTACAAAAGATCCGCTATAACACCCTCTTCACTCTCAATCTCCTCTCTCTTCCTCACTCAGAGTATGGATATACATAGACGCAATACAATTCCCTCATATATAGTGAGGGGTTTCCTTCTAGGACGAAAAACCCTAAATTAAACATAACTTATACCACCATATCATATGCCTAATGAATAGCCCAGATTGACTAGAAATTACTAGTCTTTTACAAGGCAATTTTACATCTGTTTTTAGCTTCGGGGGCACTGCCCCCGAACCCCCACTGGGGGACTATTGGCCCTCGGACCCCTCAACCGGGGGTGATCCCCCCCATGTGGAAGGGTGTACAGTCTTCCTGGGGTATACATCTGGCTAAGGCCTTAATACAAAAGATAATCAGGCTCCACACCCAACATTAGAAAGTCTGTTGAATGTCAAAATGATAAAGAAAGAAGTGATCTTTTTCATATCAGTGTCATAACAAAGCATACAAAGGTTGATACACCTTTTTCTAATATATCCCAAGTCAATCTTATTTCTGAAGCAATTTTCAAGAAACTTAATTTAGAGACAACACCTCATGCAAAACCTTACCCTTTGGGTTATGTATTTGATGATGCTAAATTGCAAGTGACAAGATGTAAATTCAAATTTTCCATCACTACTAATTTCATAGATGAGGTTGAGTTTGATGTTGTACCACTTGCCATTTGTGGGATTGCCTTAGGGATTCCATATTTATATGACCAAAAGATCCATATTCTATCATCATGATAACAAGTATCATCTTTTCAAAGATGGAATTTAATGTATTGTTAGAGTGCATCACAAGAAGATGAACTTATCTCTTATTAGTACAAGAAAAATGAAGAGGCTTGTGAATGCTAGTAAGAATTTTGTTTTGTTGATGATAAAAGCTAAACATACTATTGAATATGAAGCTTTCTCATGATGTGTTTCTAAACTCAATCATGAATTGGTTGAAGTTTTTAATACTTATGACAATATGTTTTAGGAACCTTAAGGGTTACCTCCAGAAAGAGGAATCCAACATGAGATACAGTTGCAGTAGGATGCACCACTTCCAAATATTGGCATGTACAAAATGTCAGTATTAGAGAATGAAGAGATCAATAAACAAGTACAAGGGTTTCTTGACAAAGGGGTCATCGGACCTAGTAGATATCCTTGTGGGTCTCCTATTGTTTTGGCTCTAAAGAAACATGGAACATGAGGCACATGTGTGGATTTCTGAGCTTTGAACAAGATCACAGTAAGGAATTGTTATCATCTTCCTCACATTGATGATTTTCTACATCAATTGAAGAATGATGTTTATTTCACTAAGTTAGACTTAAGAAGTGGTTATCATCAGATAATGATTACGGAAGATGATATTCGGAAAATTTCTTTTAAGACAAAACAAGGGTTGTTTGAATGGTTAGTAATGCCCTTTCAGATTTGCAATGCACCTGTTACATTCATGAGAGTTATGAATGATATATTGCAACCATTCCTTAATGAGTTTTTCATAGTTTACTTAGATGATATTTTGATTTTTAGTAAGACTCATGAAGAGCATGTCAAGTGCGTAAAGCAAGTTCTAGATGTCTTGAAAAAAGGAAAATTGTATTTGAAGATGTCAAAATGTGAATTTAGAAAAACATATTTGGTGTAATTAGGTCATATTCCAAGGTGTGGTGAATTGAAGATAGGTCCCTCCAAAGTTGATTTTATTGTGAATTGGCCTAAACCCAATAATGTAATGGAAGTTAGGAGCTTTTTCAAAGCAGCCCAATATTGCATCTATTGAAGCACCATTACATGCTTTGACAAGTGAAAAACAAGTTTTTTAGTGGGGAGGAAAATGACATAAATCCTTTGACACTTTGAAAGAGAAAATTTCTACAACACTAGATCTAGCACTTCCAGAGCTTAAGCATTCATTTGAAATTCAAACCGATGCAATTGAATATGCCATGGGAGCAGTGTTGATGCAACATGGTAATCCAATATGCTATCATTTTGAGACATTTTCCAATGTGTTAATTAACTATCCAATTTATGATAAAGAGTTTTGTGCCTTATTTCAAAGTGTGAAGAAATGGAAGAATTATTTGATGGGTAAAGAAATGATTATACATACTCACCATCAACCTTTGCAATATATTAAATCGCAAACTAAGTTACAACAATTTAGACATTTTAGATGCATGGGATTTTTGCAACAATTTCATTTGGTCATCAAATATAAGAAAGTTATTTACAAAAGTTGTAGATATGGTGTCAAGGCCTATATTCAATGCATATATCATTCTTAAACATAAATAAATCATGCATGAAATTTATATTGAACAATATGCTCAAGATGAAGATTTTAAAGATGTATATGTAACTTTGAGTTATGGCAATCAAGTTCAAGAATTGGGTTATCATACTCATAACAAGTTGTTGTATCATCTTGGAAAGTTGTGTATTCCATAGGTTGAAAGAGCTAATGTCATAAGAGAAGCCCACACTTCTCCTATTTTTGTTCCCTTTGGTTTAGGAAAAACAAATTCTCAATTGCAGAGGTATTTTTATTGGCTTCGTATGAATGAAAATGTGTCAAGATATGTTGGAGGATGTTATATATGCACTACTAGTAAACCAAGTAATAGGAAATTGGGTTTTTACAGTCCACTTCCTATCCCTTCTCATCCTTGGGAAAGTATTTCTATGGATTTTGTGGTGGAGGGGTTACCCATGTCTAGAAAAGTTCATGATTATCTATATGTTGTAGTGGATAGATTCAGAAAAATGTGTGTGTTGATGCCTTGTAAGAAACATATTACAACTGAAGAAAACACACAAATGTTCTTTCAAAATGTATGGGTTCACTTTGGGTTACCCACTTCTATTATTTCTAATTGATATTCTCGATTTATCGAGAAGTTTTGGTAAACTTTATGGGAACTCATGGATACCAAGTTAAAGAAGAGCATAATATTTCATCCACAAGATGATGGTTAGACTGAGGTAGTAAATAGAATAGTAGTGCATCTCCTTTGTGGATATTGTGGTAAGAATCCTAACATTTGAGATGAACATTTTCATTGCATCCAACATGCCTACAATCATGTCAAGCATTCATCTACAGAAACATCTATTTTTGAAGCTTATTTGGGCTATTTTCCAAAGTCTCCTTTGGATTTTATCTTTGGTAAAGACATTGCAGTGGATGGACATAGCGATGTGGAAAAATTCAAGAATTTCATTGAACAAATCTAGTTAGTGCATCAAAGGGTACAAGAATGGCTAGAGAAAATCCAAAACAAGTACAAAGCAAGGCATGATAAGCATCGAGTTGATCACGATCTCCAAGTGGGAGATCAAGTTTTGTTATACGACAACAAGGAAAGATTGCAAGGTGAAGGTAAAAAGCTCAAACCAATCAATATTGTCCTTTCAATATTTTGGAGAAGATTGGAAACAATGATTTCTGATTAGATTTTCCACCTTATATGAAAATTTATTTTGTAGTGAATGTGGAAAACTTGAGATTGTATGAACCTCCTATGATCATTGATTAAGAGGAGAATGTTTAGATTCCATCTATAGAAGATTCTGCCCCTAAATACTTGAATGAGTTGTAGGAAGACACTATTCTTGATAGGAGAATAAGGACTTCACATAGAGGCAATGTGGACTATCTTCGTGTGGGGATCAAAGGTACCAATCCAAGCAAATAATGATGGATAGAGATTGGGAAAGTGAGGGAGTTGTACCCTCACTTACTTATTGAGTAAAAACATACTTTTGGTGGCACAAAAGATTCCAGTGGAGAGGATACAATATTAGAGCACAAAAATCAAGGATGAAATTAAATTTATTGTTAGATAACATCACAAGAAGATGAATTTATATCTTCTTAGTGTAGGACAAATGAAGAGGAATGTGAATTCTAGTAAGATATTTCTTTTTTTTGTTGATGATAAAAGCTAAAGATATTATTGAATCTAAATCTTTCTCAGGATGTGATTCTAAAATCAAGCATGAATTGGTTGAATTTGTTAATACTTATGAGAAGATGTTTCAAGAACCTAAAGGGATACCTCTAAAAAAAAGAATCCAAAATGAGATACAATTGCAACAGGATGCACCACTTCCAAATATTGGCATGTACAAAATGTCATTCTTGGAGAATGAAAAGATCATGAAATATGTACAAGAGTTTATTCACAAAGGGGTCATCAAACCTAGTACATCTCCTTGTGGGTCTCCTATTATTTTGGTTCTAAAGAAAGATGGAACATGGAGCATATGTGTGGATTTCTGAGCTTTGAGCAAGATCACAATAATCACTATCATCTTCCTTGCATTGATTATTTGCTGGACCAGTTGAAGGATGTTGTTTATTTAGCTAAGTTAGACTTAAGAAGTGTTTATCATTAGAAAATGATTGTTAAAGGTGATATTTGGAAAACTACTTTTAAGACAAAACAAGGGTTGTTTGAATGGTTAGCGTTATGCGGAAAATTCACTTCTATAAGCAAAAATGGCCTCCCTAGATCTAGTGGCATGATTTGGAAACAACAAAGGAAAAAACATCTATGTTTTTCTTAGATAGATTAGAATATGGAAAATATACCTACCAGGAATATGTAGTAAGCCCTCATCTTCTCCTTGGCTGTAAGCTCCAAATCTAGCTCCAAGCGCTATAAATGGAACCTGCAAAACGACTAAAACAAGAAAGAGAACTACAATATCCACATAGCATAAACCAATGTCTCTAATCAATGATTCAAATTACATTGAAATACACAAGAATCAATATGGCATAAGTATAAGAAAACATAGTGTATTTTGTGTATTAATAAATGAAGGAGGGAGTTACAACCATTTATAGATGCTTGACTTTATAGATGTCT
The DNA here is from genome assembly GCA_000404065.3 of Pinus taeda. Lineage (NCBI taxonomy): Eukaryota > Viridiplantae > Streptophyta > Pinopsida > Pinales > Pinaceae > Pinus > Pinus taeda. The sequence goes on from APFE031454352.1 coordinate 36,717, forward strand.
CCCCAATTGACTTGTCCTTCCTTGCCACAAACCAAACCTTCAAAATAAACCATAATGCATTAGTAGAAGATGATTCCTTAAGCTCAAAGTAGTAACATGAGGGCATTAATAAACTCCAAAAGCCAACGTAGACTCTATGGGAGCCAGTGAATTTGTAGGGTAAAAGTGGTAGTTTAGGATTTACCCATCTAGGTTTGAGATCCACATATGAAGGAGGATAAGCTTTAAGGATAAGAGATAACACATCTAGAGTGGCAATTCAAGATATCTATCCATGGTAAATGGTTAAAACCACCTTAGAAGATTTTAGAAAGAGATGATTCGAAAACATTTTTTAATTTTCTCGAAATTCTAGAACCATTGCACCTACAAAGTAGAGTAACCTGCATTGGTCGGTGCACATGCTCAGTTATGCAACTTGCAACCATTGTAGGTGGAATAAAATGCAGGGTAATATGGGGATAAAAACATGGTTTTTGAGTTTATTGACCAAGAAACTTAGACTTTTTGGAGAGGTGATGCTTAGGGCTTTATAAAGGGATAATGACAAAGTGTCAAAGATATTGATTGATATGGGTTTTCAAGTCATTTGACTGGATGCGACAAAATGACTTGTAATAGATTTCCCCCTAAAGTACAAATTCAGAAGAAGTGGCCAAGGAATGAGATGCTTTACCTTGTGACAAGTCCATATCAAGAACAAATTGTTCGAGATCATCATCTGTTACAATACATATTATCATCATAATATCTTTGTTAGGGAGGAATAGCCATACTCAGCCTATAAGCCAATATACATGTACAATGATCAAATAAGTATCATCCACTAATGACAGAGTGTAGATCGATGCTTGGATGATTGTCTAAATGATCATAGATATCATACTCTGTGACTTGGTATGATTCTTGAAATTTTAACCTAGATGGATGGAACTAGATCCGGGGTCTTCTACCTCGTCACTTGATAATATGAGTCTAGCCATGTGAATAAATCAGCTGGATTCGAACATAGTAGACACCATCTGATTACCAACCAATGATGTAAGTTGTTAATATGTGGTAGTATAATCTATGTGGTGTGAATGAATGAGATGAAGTCGAACACCTCACAAAATCTCTCGATTGAAGGCCAATGATGAAAACCTGTCACCGAAAGAAAGGAAACTTTCCATTGAGGTATGTAAGCTCCAATCATTTATGGTCAATACCTCTTTTTTTTTACAATCTTGAGGAGGATAACATATGCATGATCTATAATTTCACTCTTCAAATTAATCCTTTTGAGTATACTTAATGAACCTTAAGAAGGAGTGGTTCATCCTCATCATGTTTGACAATTCTAACATTTTTTAATAGTTTTGTAAGTCTAGTGAAGGTATATCTCAACTTCTTTTTCATGTTTAGAGAGTTTGAAAAAGAGGTGAAAAAACAATCCAAAGGTTCCTTTTCATAAATTTAGTCTCTTGAGTCTAAAAAGGAAGAAAACGATACTTGAGAGAACCTTTTACTCATTTTCGACTAAAGTATTACTTTTTCATAAATAGTCTATCCCAGTCTAGAAAATGGTTAAACTTATACTAGGTTGACATCTTTTCATTTATTTTAAAGAGTTTGAAAAAACAAGTGCTCGACAATCTTTTCATGTTTTTGGAGTCCGAAAAGAGTTGAAAGAGGACTCTTCTTAGAGGAAGGTGTGGCGTAAAGGGTGGCAAATGGTTTCAGTCATGATGGAACTACTCAAAACACATAGAGGTCAAGAGGTTGGCTAATAAGATCACTCATTGCAACAGTTCCTCAAGAAAGGGTAAAACAACAAGTGAAAGTGAATGATCAACCAAGAAGATGGTGATGATGGAATGAAAAAACCAAGGTTCATTTGGAAGAAATAGGCTGATAAAAAGAAAAACTCATAAGGGATAAAGTTTGAGTGGTTTCATTTTTACACAAGCTTGAAACATGGGAAATTATGCTTGAAATTGGTTTCATTTTTACACAAGATTGAAACAAGGAAAAATTATGCTTGAGAGTACTTGAAAGTAATTTCATTTTTACACAAGCTTGAAATGAGGAAAAACTATGCTTGAGAGTAGTTTTCATGCCCCCAACATAATAACGCATTTCTAGGTGCATGCCCCTCAAACTTCATTTCATTCACCTAAGTAGACTACTCGTCACTAATAGGTGGATGGAATGCTAGTTTATTTACGAGATCAACTGAAAGACTCAACTCAACATTTATGAGATCTAGTTGAAAACTTGAATTGGAGGGTGATCTATTTCATTTTTTAACGAGCTTGACACAATAAAATAACTATGCTCATGACTCCTTCATCTTTTAATGAGCTTGACACAACAAAAGGAAATTTTCTCCAGGACCTTGTTTCATTCTTTAACGAGCTTGAAACAAGACAAGGAACTCTACTCTGAGACCTAGGTAGCTCAGTAACCTTGTGAGGGAAGGTTAACTATTGGTGAGGGATATCTAGGATATTGTGGGATGGGTTGGCCTACTAACATTTGCATCCCACTTTGATACAATTTTTTTTTTTTTAATATAATTAGGATAACCCATACCGGGTTTTCTAGTCCTAGGAAAGCCTTGATATTGTTGAAAATATTGACCTTAGAAATATTGGCCTGAATAAATTTGTTGCATGGTTGTTGTCTGATCAACAGGAACTTGGGGTCTTCCCTGTAATAGTTTCCTTAATAGAGTTTGCGTCATTCTCGGAACAAGATTACTAATGGCACCTGTGGCATGCTATAAATGGGTTAACTTACTTGTAACTGCTGAATAAATTGATCAACTTAGTCATTACTTGGAGGGGGTTTTGTGACAATAGGAGAATTGTTCCCTTGTTCAACAAGATCTGAAGAAACAAGAAGAACCTAAGCGGTATAAACTTCACTCTATACGGGAAAGGTAAGATCAATTGAAGGTGGAATTGAGTCAACCATTTTATCAACCAATGGTTGGTTTGGAATAGACTCATGGGATTCATGTTTAGAGAGAGTGGGATGGATTGGGTTCAAATCAATCACTTCATCAACTAGTGGAGGATTGGGAGAAAGCTTTCGGTAACTAGATAGAAGTCATGGATGAGAAGCTGTAAGGTGTCCAACACTTTTGAGGCTTCATACATATAATTACAAAGGTGAATAAGATGATTCCCTTCACATAACCTACAAGGAAACTTAACCTTACCCTTTTTCCTGTGGACCTTATTATCACTGGTTGATGGTTTATCACCAACATGATCTCTAGAGGCTAATGATAAGGGTTGATGTGAGCTTGTAGACCACACTTCGAATACCTCTAGAATACCAGGATGATCTCTAAGAAGGTGGTAACCTTACAAATCATGTAGGGGAATTTAACTTTACGGGGATTGTTGGAAGTTTTCTCAACATTAGTTTCATTCATAACAACAATTGCTTGGTTTCCCCCTTGTTTAGTTTACTTCTTCTTCTTCTTAGCTTCCTAGTTACTTGAATTAATACTTTCACCAGGTGAGGAGGAAGAAAAGGATGAAGAAATGAAAGGAGAAGAAGGCAAAGGGTCAACTTTAGGACCAACTTGAGGTTGATGTTGTTTAGGTGGAGGACTACTTGGTTGAGGAGTGCTTTGGACATTTAGAACCAAGGAGGTCAAAAATAACCAAACTAGAAAACCAATGGTAAATTTGGGAAGGGACAACATTGCCATATAAGGAGCACCAATATTTTCAAAAGGAGGAAAAGGACCAAGATTCCAGTTAAAGGGGTTTCCTTGATTGGTGGACTCAAAAACTGTTTCCATTAGTCTCAACCTAAGATCTACTAAGGATTTTTTCCATGGTGAGGATGTTGTTCCACGGTCAATTAATTGATTTTAGAAATTAAAGACACAAATAAAACAAAATAGGGGTAACTAGGAAAAAAGGTTTACCAAGTCACTATGAACTATAGAATATAATTTCTAGCACATGTAAGAAATCTCCTTGAATTTTGTGTTCGGTGTATCATAGATAACGAGGCGCTTGAATCAGTTACCTAGGATGGGATTGCATCTTACTGGGGACTTCCAAAATATACCCGAAAACACATGGAAGCAAAATCCGTAGTAGTGTTACCTAATGCATCATGTATGATAGGAAGTATTCTGATATACTTTTCATACGTGGAGTGCCATTCAATATACCCAAGGGTACATGGAGAACTATCTGATATACTTACGTATGTGGAATACTGACTACCGCCAGAATGTAACACATACAAGTAATGATAGCTCCTATGTTTAAAGATGTCAGAACACCTCTCTAGCCTAGACCTTTATGTGTGTCATTAATGTTCCAAATGATCCTTAGGTTAATTGAAATTGATTTTAAAATTTATCTTTAATTATGTTTCAATTTCAAGGCTCACGATATGAATTCACCTGAATTCCCTATGATGCAACTAACATGATGAAAATAACTCTTTTCCTTTGAATGAAGATCTATATATGGGAAGAAAGAAAGGAACAATGATGCAAAAATCAAGAAATTCCTAACTAGATCTTTCAATTTCGCTATTCCAATTCAATTCAAAGCCCTAAAAGATGCTAAACCATGCAATGCAATCTATGCATAATTCCCCTGGAAATATGAAATGTAATTTATGCACAAATTCCCTTCCTTTTATGAAAATGAGAATTATAACTATGGAAATGTAATCTATGCAAGATAATTCTTCAAAACAAACACAAGATGATTCCAAATCAACGAAAGAATAATATAACAAGACTACTTATGAACAACAATACTTTTCTTCACTAATGTAATGAAAGAACCAATCAATTGCAAATAAAGGAAATTCCTAATGAAATCAAATGTAATCTGAGATTTCATTAACAGATGATTCAAAATGAAATTGGGTGAAAACTCAAAATATCAAAATACATAACACTCAAAAGGAAATTAATACACATTTTTTTGCAAAAATGAAAAAAGAAATGCTAAAACATTATTAAGAAACTGAAAATTTTCTTTTCTTTTCCTTTTCAATTTTCAAATGTGATGAAAATAAAATGTAGTTAGATAATTGATGAAAGAAATCACACATAATGGGATTGTAATATAAAAAATTCCTTTAGCCAATCAATAATCAAGTCAAATGTTTACAAAAACCTACTTGATAAGAAGAAATAAAAAATCGAAGAAATTCTCATCAAAGGCAAACAAAATCAAATGTAAACATAATGATCGCTTTACAAAGACACAGAAAAATTCAGAGACTCAAGAAAACCTTATGGATCAAAGAAGAACTTAGATCAAGGTAAATAAATGCAATTTTTTTCATCCTACAGGACCTACACATGTGCAGAATGTGCACAAGTGCAAACTATTGCACTTCCAAAAAGGAGAGATTGTGTTTTGTCAATTGGTCTCATAAAAGAGAGTGTGTTAGGGCTGATTTTCTCAAAAGACGACATAAGAACTCACACCAATCTCACAATTATGTTTTCTTAAGGCTAATTATATCTGAACAAGTCAATTTTGGTTGCTTTGACAAGTCAAAAATGACTAGGCCAAGGAAGACATTGAGAAAAATATCGATGCCCCAACAGAGTCACCAAGTTTTTATGTGGAAAATTCACTTATGCAGACAAAAATGAACTCCCTAGATCTAGTGGTCTTGTTACACAAAAATATCGTCACCTTGATTATTTGCAGTCGGTATGGGTCTATCACTACCTATACCAGCTTCCTAAGCAAGTCTCAAACCTCAGCTCTTCAAAACAAGCTTTAGAAAAGAGAGAAAGACATCAAAAAAGCAATGTAACTCTGGTTATGCACTTTCTCTCACTTTTTCCTGCGGGCCCGCATCTTTTGTTCAAGTTATCTGCGTACTTATACGCTCTGTATGTAAAGGGGAGGGTGCATACCCCTGTAAAATTCAAAAGGCGCAATCTTTATCTTAAAAAACTCATCTTGGGTTAATTCTAGAATTTTCTAGAAGCATTTGTTACGTGGATTGTTCGCTCCAAGTGGTTCATGCATCCCACCATAGGAGGAACTAATCCCTTGTTGAGAGGATCTATCCCTTTGAAGGAGGATGCTATCCCTTTGAAGGAGGACCTGGTAACTGATCTCCATTGTACTATAAATTAAGGCATTGGGTCAGTGGCCAGAGAGGTTAGAAGCTGAACTTTTGAGGGTAAATGCTAGTGAAATCAAGACTTCCTATTTGAGCTTAAGAGGAGAGATCACATACCTTTTTGGCTCCATTAGGGAGTGAGTGAAGCTTGTCAAAGTAGAGGAGACTTCTTGTTGGACCCTGGGAGGAGCTTGTACAGCGTCAAGGCAAAGATTGTAAAGTTCTTCTTATTTTGAATTAATACAATCAAGCTCATTTTTCTCAACAAGTATCTTATGTTATTTGTTTCATGGACTCCTTGACTTTCATGTTGAATATGTTTTATAATACTAGATATTCAGGTGCTATTTAATCGTTTGCCTTGTTTGTGCTTGCAGGTTTGTGACGAAGGAACTTACTTGGATCAAAGGAGTGAAGGCATCTCCAAACTTGCGTTGGACATGAGGTAGGCCTTAAAAACATTTGTTTGCCATTATTTATAAAGCGCATTTAGAGAAAGATAGTGTCTGGTTGGTTTGTTTATCATTAGGTCTTCATTAGATTCTAGGAAGGTATATCTTGTCGCAAGATCGACTCATTCCACATGACAAAATGGCGACTCCACTGGGGACTTGATTGTTTTCCTCGTTTTTCTTTGACTTGAGAAACTTCCCTTTTTGTTTCTGTTTTTGGCTTGTTGTGTGTGGCTTTAGGTAGACTTAGTGGATTTAGCTTTGTTTTTTATTTTTCATTACTTTGGTCGAAGTCCGCAGTCTGCACGTGTATCACAGTGCGTACCCCTACGCACTTTTACTTTGTGCACAGAGCGTACCCGCACCTGGGTAAACTCTGCACCTACGTACCCTGCTAAATTTTTGAAAAATTTGACTTTTGCTCTTTTAGTTAGTTTTATTTTGTTTTTCTAATGGTTATCCTCTGCCCATACCTGCATGTGACTGGTTGAAATCTTTCCTTGGTTTAATTTCATTAGCATTAGGGTTTTAGGTGAAATTCCTAGAAGTTTTGCTTGTTGGGTTTGTTTTTCGATTTGGTTGTGTAGTGGCTTTGAGCTTAGAGGCTGTAGGGACTTCAGATCACCTTAGTGTCTACCAGTCTTCTTGAGAGTCTGACCATTTTTGAAATCAACCCTTGTTGAGAAATCCGCTTTGAGTTTTCTCTTTAAAAAACTTCGAAAAGCTTGTGATTGAAAGTTTGGATTTTCATTTTAAAAAGGAAAACAAAATTGGTTGTTCTTGACTTATTTGTGATTCTGGACAAATTAGTCCTTGGTTTGCTTGTGACCAAGTAAAACATCCTCAAAAAGACTTTTTGTAAGCTTTTTACTTCAAATAGGGTTTCTTAATTTGTAGGTCTTAAGTTTGATTTATTCAATAGTTTTATCAAATATTTGCTTTAGTTATAGTTTTAAATGTTTTTTAACAAAAAATGAAAGGTCCCTTTTGAAAAAGTTTGTTCTTAGTAGAATTTGAGTTTTCGAATGAAAAGAGAAATTCTTGTGAAAATAATTAGTTGTCTTGTTTTTTAGTGCATTGAAACGAATACTCTTCTTTTGATTTGATTGTTAAAGAAAGATTTGTGTATTAAAGTATTTGCATCTCCCAACTCTTTCTTAGCTAGAACTTCATTGAAGAGAAAAGATTAGTTAGTCATCTTAAGTGCATCTTTATAGTGATTTTGTGTCGAGTCTTTACACCATAAGTTTCATCTCCATCACCTTTTGACTTAATAAAAAAACACTAAAAGTCACGCTTAATATAAAATCAATCTAGCAAAGTTTTTGTCTCTAGGGCTCTGATACACCAATATAGCTTAGGCTAGTATCTTGGAGTAGGGAGTAATTAACTCTCCAAGATAAGTAAAACAAACAAGTAGCTTTATCTTGCGGTAGGAGAAATCCAATTGTTGCATTTATACTCTGGGAAAGCTCCTCTTAAAGGAGAAGCACGAGATCGTGTCCGAACCAGTGTGGGAATCAATCCTTCCTCATTGGGAACGACGCCAGATATTCACGTATTACAAACGGTAAACCTCGGATTATTGTCGAGGAGCCTGGGGTCACTTGTTGGTAAACCTCGGTTTATTTCGAGGAGCCTTCAAGGGGATTGAGCTTGCTACTCTGCCCTTGCGTGCGTATCGGATCGTAGACTGTTCCCCCAGGTGTATTTGTTTTTGTTGGTAACCTTAGTGTCCATATTCTCTAGGATTCTTCCTAAGGTGACGGTGGCGGGAAGATCCCACTGTACCTGGAGCAGACGTCGGCTAGAATCACTTGGATTTTCTGGGGGGTTCTCTTCACTCGAGACGGTTAAGTGGAGAAACTTGGTCAGTCTATTCATTAAGCAGGTTGTCGGGGTAACTATTCCAACCGCTATTTCTGTATCAAACTCTGCGACGTTGGATTTCATCACCAACTAGTGTTTTCGGTCCGGAAAGTTACTATTTATGTGTGTTTGATCTCTTAGATTCTTTAAGCGTGTGATTCAATATGTTTGGTTCTTTAGAGACTTTAGGCGATTTTCATTGAGATTTTACTTTGTTTGCGTGTGAAGAAGTTAAAAGTCTTTAACTGTGGCTGAATTACCGAGACATTCCCGTAGACTTCGGGGCCAATCCCCTCAGTTTGTTAATGTGGCTGATTTACAGAGGAATTCTCGTAGACTTCGAGGTCAACCTCCTGAAGAAATACCAAGCCACATTGAAGGCTTGAGAGCTCTCATATCTCCAAGTAGCAGTAGAAATCAATCACCTGAAGAAGGAGAACCTTCATTGGTAGAATATTCTGATTCTCAACCAGTAGTAATTTCAGAGGTTACTGGTAGCATTACGTCTACTAGTGATATAGGTGAAGAACCTGACGTATCTAAACCCGAATCTGAAATTGCTCCAACTCCCGTATCAGAGTTTATTTCTCCGACTCCTAGTGATCCTAGTTCTCCTAGGGTAGAAACCATAATTACCCAAGATCTTCCCGCTGGACTCATAGCAATCGAAGAACTTGCTATTGCGGATATCGAAGAAAGCTTCCCTTTCCCGGACAATCGACCTATTTTAGAGTTTAGGGAGCGTGAATCGATTTTTTATAGTTCGCCTAGGAGCATTGATTGGTACCGTTCACTGACCAATCTTTGGAAAATTTGGGACTTAGTTTTACACCATCTCGCATTTTTTATCACCCTTCACCTAGAGATCATTATCTTGCATTGAATATGTCTAGTCCTTCATCCATGTATTCCCAATCTCCGGAAGCCTATTTGTACGGCGGTCCTTCTGTTCCTACTGGGTATCAGTCCATTTGTGGTACTTTTTCGGGAGCGTCTCCTCATCCTATCGAACAAAATTTCTTAACTGGAAGTAGTGGTACTAAACCGTTGAGTGCAAAAGAAATTCTGATGATGTCAGGTCAACCTCAAGGTGGCCAGTTACTGCCTGGGGGCAACCTCAAGGTACTCAGTATGTGCTTGGGGGGCAACCTCAGGGTACCCAGTATATGCTTGGGGGGCAGCCTCAAGGTACTCAATTTGCACCCGGGGGACAACCTCAAGGACAGTACATACCTACGGGACAATACGTTCCTCAAGGTCAACCCCAGACTCAATATGTACCCGGTCAACCCCAGACTCAATATGTACCCCAAGGTCAACCTCAGTATCAATATGTACCCAAGGTCAACCTCAGTATCAA
>APFE031454355.1:0-20313 GCA_000404065.3 Pinus taeda
CTCCAAGTGTAGATTGACCCGGTCCAACCAAGACTCACGGTCGTTGTTGATCTCTTGCTCCAAGGTAGTGAGCTCGATCCCTCTCTGCTGGACAGCTTGTCGATTTTCACGAATGCTTTGCAGCTCCATGATCATTTGTTGGTCCTCAAGCTGTTTGTTTCTATACTCCAGATACTTGATGAGCAATCTGGCCCTCTCGAAATTGAGTATCAAGTCTTTGATTTCCATGTCCTGCTCCCGAATGGTCATCCTAAGTTTGGCATTCTATGCCTCTGTCTCTTCATACAAAATGAGGATGACACCGGTCTCTTGTGCACCTGATGGCCCCTCCTCCTGCACTGGCTCCTTGCCCTTACCCTGCTCCTGTGGTGTTGATGTCGGAAGTGAGGCTGCTTCCACCCCGGGTGGAGATAACACTCGCTTTGCTGCTGCAAACAATGGTCTACTGCCCTTCTGGTATGTGATGTATACTGGCATGGTGGTAGTCTCATGGCACTCAAACTGATGTGAAGGACCCCCCACCTCATGCTCTGCCTCTGATACCACCGGTGGAGCGCTGAAGAAATCACGGGAGATGAAGTCCTCCCAAGCCATACCCTGCAATCCTAACTGATGGTCCACCAAAATCCGGATGAGAGCAAAATGATAGACATTGTTTAGCTGTTCTCGAGGGGTCTTGTGCTGCATGAAATTTTTCATCTTCTCAATGTTGTTGCAAATGAAAAATGGGAGGCTCATCATCCGCACCTGGGTGAAGTGTATGAGCAACTTGATGTGATATGCATAAAGGCGTGAGAACCTCCCCTCGCAATTGAAATACTTCATGATCAATCTCATGAGTGGGGCATACTCATCTCTCAAAAATTTGAATGGAAAAACTCTGGTGAGCTGGCTCATGCAGTTGTTCTTGATGTAAGGCTCATAATGATGCCTCTCCACCTTCTTTTTCTTATGCCACTACTCTCCAATGTTCGGTATTCCTGTTTCCACTGATATGGTTTCTGGTGTCAAGGTGAAAGTGACCCCAGCCAGGACGTATTGACCTCCCTGTAGATGAAGTGCAAAAAGGCAGGCCAACTCATGATGGACTCTGACATTTGCCACCCTTTAACAAAATTCATAACATGCCAAGTGCTGGAAACAAGACATGGCAAGCGGGCATGCCTGCAGCTCAGTGAGGGTGTTTGGCTCATCTGTAAGATGTCTGCCACTTCGGTGATGTCTCCTATGGGCCCTCTCTCCTAAAGATGTGTCACTGTGGGTCCCCTCCTCATACTCTGATGAATTTTCTGATGCCATTACTGTTGCTTGTACCCTGAGTTTTATGCTGCCCTCTGAATCCAATGAAACTAATGGATGCTCTGAAAATCTGTCACCAAGGGGACAATAAAACAGGGAATGTTAGGAGGGGAATGATTAAAAGGGGAATAGGGGTTTAAAAGGAGAAATTTATCAGGGATTTGGGAGGGTTTTTGGGTATGGTGTTGATGGGGTAGGGTTTGGATATTTTGAGCCATAGGAATAAAGGGAACGAATGGATATGATTACAATGGAGCTAGGGTGATTATTAGGGGAAACTGCTACAGGGGAATTAGCTGGTAGAGGTAGGGTAGGAGCATACTTTAGCAATAATGTCACTGTATCAAAACCCTAGCTTCTTGAACTTCTTTGTGTCATTCTTTGTTTTACTTTTAAAGAATTTTTGCATTTGATTCATGGTCATCATACCCACATTTCTCTTCAAGTTTAACTGCCAATGGTGAAGGTAGTTGGGCTACGTTTCCAACCTTGAGGGTTATTCACAAAACTTTTGGGCAATTTAATACATTTTTGGGCTTATAAGTCTGTGCGCCGCGTGCTCTACCCAGTGCGTCATGCGCTGGGTATGCGTTGCGCCAGTGGCGATTTTGCAACGTGACCGGGCTCCCAGTGCACCGTGCCACCGCATGTGTGTGCCGTGCACTGTAAACTCGCCTAAATTTGCTTGAAAAATAGTGGAGAGGATCTTAGTGGCAGTTTTAGGGTGGTTTCCTTAGGAAACATGATGGAATGGAGGCAGGAACGATGAGGAGTGAGGGGACAAGGGGAGGGGAGCAGAACCTTGGTGTTTATCATCACATTTTGCAGCCCCATTTCTCGTTTTTCTTGATGATTTTTCATGGTCAATCTTGCTTTTGGGATACCATTTAAATATCTTATGCACACCAAATCATTGACAAAGTTTGAGAGAGGAGAGGTGTCAACAGGGCCTACCTCTTCACTTGCTAGCCTTCACCGAGATTTGGAATGATTTGCACTGTTTTTATGCCCCTGGCTATGTGCGTCGCGCACCAAGCCTAGTGCACCGCCGCTGGGTCTGCGTTGCGCCCTTAAGAAATTTGAATGGCGGGTAGGCTGCTTGTGCGCCGCGCCCTCTGTGTGCGCTGCGCTCCTGGGTGTATGCGCCGCACCTACCAAACCAACTCTCACTCACTCACACTTTCACAATTTCGCTCTCCGACCTTTTGTAATGTCTCTCCAAGTCTTCAATAGCACAATGGCTTTGCTTTGGGCAGCAACAATTATATATATAGGCTTGAGAGAAATTGGTTTGATTTTTTCTTCCTTGAAAACCCACTTTCAAATATTTGTGTTTTGCACTTTTTTCATTGACTTTAAAACACCCTGATTTTCATTTTTCTCTGAAATTTTGGCTCTCATGATGGGATTTTCGACATTTCTTTGGGGGGACTATGTGACTGGGCATTTGGCCATAGAAACAATGACTGCATCTGAAAAATAAACTTGTGCATTTTTGGAAAATTTTGTCATAAATGACCTTGTTTGACTTTTCTTCAAAATAGAGTTTTGAAGAAGAGTCGATGTCTCTTCAGGTGATGATGAAGCTTTCTAGACCATAGCTGTATAAGGTCTCCCCCTGGCCTGCATGGCTTGTTCTGGACATGTTTTTCAAAGACCAATTTGATGGTTTCCTAGACACAATCATAAAAAATGACTTTGTCCTGTAATATGGCCAGACCTTGACTATCATGAATTTCAGTGATTATGGACCAAGACTTGAACCAGTAGGGGCCAGACATGAGGAAACATGACTAGCATGACTTTCTCAGTCAGATCATGGCATGTCCCTAGTGAAATGCAACTGGAAGAGTGGAGTGGGACACCTAATCATGAAATGCATAAAGAGTTTTGATCCCTGATGGAGGACTTGACCAAACCGACTCTAACAGAACCCATGCATCCAGAGAAGATTGGAAAGAAATCTAAGAAGGTCAAAGCAACTCCTACAACCCAAGAACCAGGACCTAGCAATAAGGGATTAATATTAGATACAACATCTCTCAGTCTGGGAAATGCTAGCTCGGAAAGCATTTATAATTTGATAGAAGTAGAGGATCTAAAAGAATTAGAAGAGGAAGCCACAGTCGATTCAACCAACAAGTTAGAGGGAACCCTCAAAGAATTGGCATGTTCATACCTTCACAAGATAGCAGAGCGTGCCAAATTTTTTCCATATATTGATGTGGTTAGATGGGTTGTTGAGAAAATCCCAACTTCAAATAGAACATTTTCCATAGCTGATGGGAGGATATTCAGCTCATTCAAGCCCGAAGATCTCAAGCAAATGTACCATCTACTTCTGCCCAAGAAGCGATATAACAAGGCATTCCTAGAAGCATTAGCAAAGGAAAACGATCTGGAGTCAGACCCGATCAAGCACTGGAGGCATTTCCCGAAGAAACGTAAGCACAAGTCATCGGGTAAGTATTATGTCGACTCATTAGCTTCTCCTTATTGCTATGCTGGAGCTATGATGTGTAGACTGTGGGGACAACATGATTCTGCAAAATTTACTATAGATATGGTCCCGTTAATGGAAACTGTGATTAATGGCTATGTTATGGATTGGGCAAATATTTTATCTAATAAACTAGCCATTGAGATATTAGAGTACAGAAAGAATGCATTTACAACTTCCCGGATCATTCCTCCTTTCTACTACAATGCATATATTCTAGATATTATTTGTTTTAATTCTGAATACCCGATACTCGGATGGAAGTGGACTTCCCAAGATCTGAATCCTATTCATATTTGTCACAAACAGTTGTGGAAGGCATACTATAAAAATCATCTGTACAGAATTTGCAATGGTTTTGTTTTACCTTTATTTTATTCTATTTTCAATAAGCCTACCCCAGGATATCCCAAGAAGCAGCAATTGACCTGACAGCAGTAGGTAGCTAGTTCGGAGAGGAGAAATTTACCTATGCGAGGCTTTTTGGCAGTCTCAGTAAACCCATGTTCTCCCTCTATATGTTCCTGATAAATTGTTAGCACGAGAATTGGCATATCAGATAACAGTTGAAGGGACATCCAAGACCCTTAAAGATTCTACGAAACATATGTGGCCCATATTCCCCCTACGATGTGGAATTTTTACCTTACATGATTACAAGGATGTAGAGAAAGAGGCAGAGAAGATTCAAATGCTGAATCTTGCCACATTCCAAATAGGCAATATGACCCAAGGAAGGTTGCCCATAACATTACCACTCAAGCTAAACTTTCCAAATTCGATCATGAAACAGATGACTTTGATTATTTATTTGCTTCAGCCGAAACATTTTTTTAGGTTAAAGGATTGGCTAGGATCAGGTATGGAGAAGAGGGGTTAGAAACATTCAATAGGCTCAGAGCCCAGAGGTTGCAAACTCTACCTTTGGACCTATTAGCTACAACCCATATAGTTTAGCCACCAAGTCAGAGTGAATAGAAAGCTGCCGACAAGACTCTTATAGTGGAAAAGATTCCCGAAAAGGAAAAATTGCCAGAGCAGGAGCAGGGAAAAGGAAAAAGTAGTGAACTCATTGATTGAAGCATTTATGTTGATCTTAAACTAATCAAAGAATAGCAAAAATTTGATTCTGTCATCCGTAATACTGAGAGCCTATAAGGATTCAACACACTTGAGGTGACAACTAGTCAAAAATCAACGATCAATACAATTCCGACTAAAGGAACTAGCGGCCCACCCATAACTCACAAGGATGTAGAAATAATTCCCGAAAATCCCTCCGATGAAATTGTTTTACATGTAGAAGAAATACCACCATTGGATGTCTTCTACAACCCTAAGCATAGGGTTGTAATCAAAAGAAAAGAAAAAAGAGGAAAGTTGATCAATCTCCTCTTTTGACTTCACAAATGGAGATAACAAACGTGGTATGGAGAGAAGAAGTTAATCCTTCTGAAGATCTCACTAAACTTTCTCAGTATGCTAGAGCATACACAGTGGCTACAATAGACAAAGCATCGGAGGTCACTAACTTACTCAAAGAAAAAGACCAAGAAATCATTTTGCTAGAGACACAAGTACAAGAGAAGCAATAGAAGATAGAGCAGTTGGAACAATAGTTAGCAGCCCAGAGGCAGTCAAATGACCAATTGAATGAGCAATTTCTCAAATAAAAACAAAGGATTGATCAACATGCAATTCATAAGCAACAGGAACTATCCCAAGCATTGAGCAAGTTGTGATCATTAAATGAACAGTTGAGTAAATCAAAGGAAGAATAGATCGATCAACTATCACTGCAAATAGAAAGATTCAAAGAATATCCCGAAGTGGGAGAATTCAGATCAGAGGCTCTAGAAATTACTAACGCATTGTCTAATCAGTTGAGCCTATTATATCATAACATCTCACTTGTTATTCCCCTGTGTGAAATTTCATCATCTATGGTTGATAAATCAGTTGATGCGAGACTAAATTTGGAAAAAGTAGATGAAATATTAACAAATTTTCTCTCTTGACAAGAAACCAAAGAAGGAAAGGCTGCTAATATACCACAAATTCTGGAATCTCATAAAGAATCCTATTCGCTGAATGGCAATCTCAACTAATGAAAGTAGAAAGAGCAACATCAAGATGCAGATCGACAACAAATAATCTAGTTGAACTGATTAATGATACTCTTTATTTGTCAAATTTAATTACATAGTGTTCTTTAGGGAAACTTCCATCAATGAAAGCATTAGAACATACATGGAAACAAGATTTGGAGCAGAGGGAAAGATTGATTGTAGGTATTCAAACTTTAACATGGGAAACCTTTTGGTTTTTCCTTGTTAGACCATATAGTCAGCAGACGACGAAGAAATGCCTCACCGATGCAATCGGCCATATGATTCCCAAACTTACCAATGCCACATATGCTACTCAGTTACACTCAAACATGAGTCATCCACCAGAACTTCAACTGATGCTCACCATTTGTCAGCTCAAGTCACTAGATGATCAGCCAATATAGTGAACCATTATGACCGAATGAAGCATACCTATTTCGAGAAGATTTTCACATTTTTTGTTATTTGGTTATACTAGCGCATAACATATTTATTTCATAGTTTGTTAATTTAAATAGTATTTATAGACGCTTTCATGTTTTTAGAAAGGACCCTCAAATTTTTGTATTAAGACTTGGATCGGAAGTTGCACTACTATGCTTCCGATATACTTATTCTTATAAAAACTGGACCTGAATTCTGAGTTGTGATGAAGAATCCTTTTATGTGATATGCACTATTGCTTCCTGTAAAAGTGTTCCCAATTTGAATGGCAGGATCTGAATGCAATTCATATTGAAGGAGACTCAAATACATATGGTACTACTATCTATGTTTTTTCTTCATGCTTTTATGTGAACAGACATTTATTTATTTTGCTATTATTGATATATGTATATGATTTCACAATAATTCTTTGACTTATCACTATTGAATGTTTAAGAGTTGTTATTTTTCATACATATGTATGTTAATGATATATAAATATTAGTGTGATAATGTTTTAGTTATTACTGTGTTCAACTACTTGAACAAAGTAATTATCATATGAATAAATATTTTTGTTTATAAGTAGAGTCATATATATGCCTACTTGTCAATAAGAATCATCAAAAATTGCACTAAGAGAAAGACTTCCTGGGATAGATTAGTTATATATATTATTGCATTATAGAATAAGTCATCCATCATTCCCATTAGACATTAGAAAATCGATCACTTATCCATCCCATTTATAAATCATTGGGAAACTAGTCCCATTATATCCAGTCGGAGCCACCACACCAAACGGAAAAGGAGCTTCCTTTAAGTTCCGTACCGGGTGGTTTTCCCTGATGTTGATGCAGTGATTTTCAAAACATCAACAGAAGGTTATTGACAAGTTTGAAGAGTAGCAAGAAAACATACCACCAATACAAGAAAATCAATAGCAAATTCAGAAGCATGAAGAACAACAAGTGGAAAATGATGAACAACAACAAGAAGGAATCTTGCAAGAACCTTTACAGGAGATTCAACCTGATAATGTACTACCACAGTTGGTTCGCAGATCTTCTAGGCCTCATAAGCCTTCACAAAGGTATCCTCCTTCAAACTATATTTTGTTGATTGATGAAGGTGAGCCTAATTGTTTTCAAGAAGCCTGTAATGGAAGAAGAAATGAACTCTTTGCTAGAAAATAAAACATGGGAGTTGGTAAACCTTCCAAAAGGTAGAAAGGCTCTACAGAACAAATGGGTTTATAGGATTAAGAATGAAGGTGACGAAAAGAAGGAGAGGTATAAAGTAAGGCTGGTGGTGAAATGTTTTGCTTAAAAAGAAGATATTGACTTCACTGAAATTTTTCACCTGTTGTTAAAATGTCATCCATTATAGTCATTCTTGGTCTAGTTGTTGCTTCAGACTTAGAATGTGAACAGTTAGATGTAAAACCTACTTTCCTTCATGGTGAATTGGAGGAAGAAATTTATATGGAGCAACCAGAAGGCTTCATAGAAAAAGGCAAAGAAGGCCTTGTTTGTAGGTTGAAGAAGAGTCTCTGTGGGTTGAAACAGGCACCTCGACAATGGTACAAGAAATTTGATTCATTCATGTTGGAACATGGTTTTCAGAGGTTGGAAGCTGACCATTGTGTCTATATCAAGAGGTATGATCAAGGAAATTATATCATATTATTGTTATATGAGGATGACATGTTGATTGTTGGGCATGATAAGAATAAGATCAATAGGTTAAAGAAATATTTGGGTAGCAAATTTGCAATGAAGGATTTGGGACTAGCACAATAGATATTGGGCATGCAGATCATGCATGACAGGAAAAAAAAAAGGTTGTGGCGCTCACAAGAGAAATATATCAAGAAGGTGCTTGACAGGTTTAATATGAAGGATGCCAAGTACACCCCTTGAAGCCCACTTCAAGATGAGTACTGAATTATATCCTAGTGATGACAAGGAGAAAGAAGAGATGAGAAAGATTCCTTATGCTTCAGCAGTTGGCAGCTTGATGTATGCCATGGTATGCACATGACCAAACATTGCATATTCAGTGGGAGTAGTATGTAAGTTCCTTGCCAATCCAGGCAAACAACATTGGCAAGTAGTAAAATGGATTTTTAGGTATCTCAAGGGTACTAGTCATGATTGTTTATGTTTTGGTCATGATGAGACTGTTCTTGAAGGATTTACAGATGCAGATATGGCTGGAGATATGGAGACCAGAAAGTGCACTATAAGTTATTTGTATACATTTGCAGGTGCAGCAGTATCTTGGGTGTGAAGGCTACAAAGAATAGTATCCCTCTCTACAACAGAAGTAGAATACATCGCTACAACAAAAGCTTATGAAGAGATGTTGTGGATGCAACAATTCCTAGGAGAGATAGGAATAAAGGAGGACAAGTATGTGTTATATTGTGATAGCCAGAGTGGCATTCACTTGGCGAAAAACCCAAAATTTCATTCAAAAACCAAGCACATTGACATAAGGTACCATTGGATCCGGCATGTGTTGGAAGAAGAACAATTATCCTTGGAAAATATCCATACAGATAGGAACCTTGCTGATATGCTCACTAAGATTCTACCACGAAATAAACATGAGTTATGTAGAGGCATGGTAGGACTCAGTGTGACTTGATTCATGACTCTTATTTGGCTTCAAGTGGGAGAATGTTAAGTTTAAAGACAAATTCATGTAGGATTCTAGATCCTTCTACACTGCCATTAGTGTCTAGATCTCCATCTAAATCACATGCAAGATTCTAGATCCTTCTACACCACCATTAGTTTCTAGATCTCCATCTATATCACATGCAGGATTCTAGATCCTTCTTCAGCCTGTATAAATTTGTAATTTATCTGGCCAAGGAAGGCAATCCAAGGTCCAGGCCTGTTATGTAATGAAAAGTGATTTTTATTCTCCAGTGATTGTTCTTTGTAATTTACTATTTCTGATTGAGTAATCTTGTTGTTTCTCCATTTGTCTGCCTTTGAAATTATTATTTGCATTGCCGCCTAAGTCTCTAAGTATAAATCCGTTGTGTGTTATGTATGCTCTGAACTAACAGAATATGATGCAGATGGGTGGGAGGTGGCTATGCCTGTTAGGGCCAGTGAAGGGAAAGACTTTTTTCCCATGATTCGAAAACCACCTACTTCACTGTTATTCTACTAAGAGATGAGAAAGGAAATCCAGAAGTTAGGGACTCAAGTAGGGATTGAACACCAATCCCATTTTGATACAGATCTCCTTGATGATATTTCAAATTAGTTACCTGACCTTGGTCATACTAGGGGAAGGAAGAATCAATAATTGAATTCAATCACTCTGCACTGGAAAATGAAAAAAATTCTAGGTTTGGTTCTTAGGGATAAGAAAATGGAGAAATGCAATGTACACTCTACTCTAGAAGGCATCAAATTAATGCTCAGAAGCTAGAGGTTTTGTTTGGGAAATATTGATTATTTCCTTACGCACGTGGAGGGTCACGTTGTGTGCACGTTTGATAGCAGTGATTTTATAGACCCTCCGAGTTCAAGCATGAGAAGGTCAGCTACAATTTCCTCCTTCGAGAATGAGTACATATGAAAATGGTCGATAACTTTGTTGGGCATCTATGTGGTTGGTCTCAAGCCTAGTCAATGGGGTCCTTATTTGTTTGAATTTGTTTATAGTGTTCAAATGCTTATTTGATGGATTGTCTCGATCACCTTTGTTTTTTTTGTGTTGTATGGAGCTTCTCACTCGTTAGGCCTATGTGCTTGCTATTTTTTTGGATAGTTATTTGATATTTTTGGATGTATTGTCTCGGTTTCCTTTGTTTTATTTTTGTTGTATGGGGTCTTTTGTAAAATAAGCCCATGTCCCTATTTTGTTGCTCAAATGGTTACTTGATATTTTGGGATGTATTGTTTTACTTGAATTTGTTTTGACTGTGTTGTATGGGGTCTTTCACTCACCAAATCTATGTTCTTGTTCTGCTACGTGACCTTGAGGCAAAAATGGGTCATTCTTGCTTTTGTCTTGGGAAGCATAGTGAAGAAATTCAAATCCTTGTGGAGAAAATGAAGATCACTCTACTTTTTACATCTAAATTTTGAGTAATATAAAGTCATAATTTACAAAAAAAAAAAAAAACGGACATCAGATATAAAAGTGACCAATTTTATCCCACAAGGCATAAAGCAGAGGGTGTCAGGTTGTTCGGTTAAGGCACTGTGTGGTGTAAAGGTCATTGATTCAAAACTCCATGGGAAAAAATCCAACCATGATAAGGGTTGGTGTACCCAATATGGGTGCAATCCCCTAGTGATTTTTATAGTGTAGAAACTCCTGGATTGAGGCTATTCAAGCCACAAGTTAAGGGTGACAAACATTTTAGGATTCACATAACCTATCAAACCAAAAACAATTGAGCAATTGTAAAAAAATAAATAAAGGAATTCACATTGATATAGAGAAAAAAAAATTAATTTAAATGAAAGAGATGAAGAAAAAAGTGAAGAGAATAATTCTTGGAAACTAATATTAGTATACAATATATAAATTAAATATTAATTTTAAGTAAATATATTTTATTATAATAAAGTTAATTAATTTGTATTAATTTCAAGGTATATTAAGTGTATTGTTCAAAAAAATTGATGATCTTTTTTTGGAGAAATTGGTCTCCATCAATTATTGCTTTTGAGCATAGAGAAACAATAGTAACATTGGCAAATTTTGAAATATAAGTTGCAATTGCATTTTTTTAAGCAGTTAAAAAAAAAAAACAATTAACTTGCGCCATTAGAACAAATAAAAAATGGATGATAAAATTTAAATCCTCAAATTTAGGTAAATGTTAAGTATCACACGATTTTTTTATTTACAATAATTTTTTTAAAATCAACATATCATGGTTAATGTTTTCCTAACATTAACAAGGTCCTTTGGTTATGAGGAGAAAATGTAAAATCCATGGAATTTGTGAATTGTTAAATGATCATAAAGCCATGAACTACATTGTAACTTAAGATTATCAAAATAAAATCTTAGCAACTATATGTTTCTGGTGGGAAGGGGACTAAGAGACAGAAAATTGAACTACAAGGGGAGTTTAAGAAAATCAATCCCCCAACTTATGATGGAGAGGTGGTGGAGGCAGCTAAAGCATGGCTAATAAATATGAACAAATACTTTCAAATATATGAATACGATGATAATATGAAATCAACGCTAGTAGTCTATCAACTGCAAGGTAAAGCCACCTTATGGTGGGAAGAGATTAAAATGGTTTGAGGAATCAATGAGCAGGAAGTTACTTGGGAACAATTTCAAAAGTGCATTAAAGATAAATACCTAAATAGGTGGTTCTATGAAAAAAAAAGCCAAATATTTTCATGACTTAAAATTGGGACAACAGTCCATGGATGATTTCATAACTAAGTTTACCTCTCTGTTAAGATGTGTCCCCTACATCAGCAAAGAGAAATCCAAGGTGCAGTGGTTTACTAGCAACCTGCCCAGTTTCATGAAAGAAAAGCTGGAATTCAGCAACCTGAAGACAACAGATGAAGGATTCGAAAGGACCGAATTCATTATCAACAAATGAAGCGGAAAGGGGGAAGTACCAACAACGAGTTAAATAGAAAAGGGCAGGAAAATTTATCAAACAAAAAAAATATAAAAGTTGCTGTAATTAAGAATGCAAACAGAAAATCATCGAGTGGGCCTCCAAGTAAAAGTAAATAGAAGTTCAGATTTCAGAATGAAATTAGACAAACTCAAGTGTCTAACAGACTAGAGCCCATTCAAACCTAGAAGCCCTCTTTGCAATGTTGGGGTTGTGGGGAACCCAACTATTATAAAAAATACCCTCAATGTACCAGATCAGAACCAATTGCTAACATTCAAGAAGCTTCTACCATCAGTGAGGAGGAAAGGATTATACCAAGGATCAATGCAACCTTAGAGGATCATCAAGATGAATATCAATTTGCAATGTTGGAGTTTGAAGAAAATATAGTCAACCATCCTGTTTCTATTTTGATAGACCAAGGTGCATGCCTGAGTTATATTAGTCTAAAAATAATTTATTTATGTCATATGAAAAGTGTGAAATTTATAAATCGTTGGTTAGCGCAACTAGCTATGGGAGCTAAGATAAGGGTAACCACAAAGGTAGAGGACTGTTTGGTGAAATAGTTGGACAACAAGTTAAGGAAAATTTTTATGTGTTACCGCTAGGCTCCTATGATGTGCTGATAAGTATGAATTAGACAGAAAAGTATTGGACCCTAGTAAAATGTAAGGATAAGACTATTGATTTCCTTATTGATGAGGGTCTTAAAAAATAAATTTAGGGCATTAGAAGAGAAATCAAGTTACGCCCAATTACATCAAATAAATTTGGAAAGTGCTTTCGCAAAGACTACCAAATTTACGTTTTTCAGGTGGGATATACCAATTCTAAAGATAAGGTATCCACACTAGAAAATATACCAGACATCCAAGAGTTTGTAAATTTCTTCCAAATGAAATCTTGAGACTGCCTCCTAAGAGAAACATTAATTTTACTATAGAACTAATTCTCGGAGCCGCACCTGTATCCAAATCCCTTATAGAATGAGTATCATTGAGTTGAAAGAAATAATGATGCAACTCCAAGAGCTATTAGAAAAAGGCTAAATTCACCCTAATGTGTCCCCTTAGGGAGCTCCAGTTTTGTTTGTAAGAAAAAAAGCTGGCACTTTTCGCTTGTGTATTGATTATAGGCAACTGAATAATGTTGGGTTGTGTTATATTCTTTCCACATAGTTAACAGGGGGTTTGAGGGGTACCCGTAATCCCACTTTATGGGGTCCGGGGCAGCGCCCCAGGAAATTTTGGTTTTGGACCCTATGTTAGGTTGGGCGGACCCACCTATGGTTTTGTGCATGATTTTCACACATGTTTTTTGGACGCGATGGTTTTCGGTCCATGATATTGGATCAATGGTTTTTTGGTCCATGGTATTGGACATGATGGTTTTTTGGTCCATGGTATTGGATGCTTCGACATGTATAAATATGTATTGTAACATTGAAAGAAAAAAAAAATCAAGCTGGTAGTCTTGGTTTTGAGATCTAGTGGGAAATCTCTGTGTATATGTGTTTTATCTGTTATGCTCTCGCATTTTTATTTTTCCTGTGATTTAGAATTCGTATACAGGTAATTTCTGTACGGGGTTAAAACCTACATCGATGAGCTTCTAGCCAGTCCATTCCAACAATTACATCATACGTTCCCAATTCTGTGACGTATGCCTTCAACTTAGTCATATACACCCCGAGGTTTACCTGACATTGGTCAACACTAGGCCCTACTGCTTGTTTTATTCCAGAAACCATATCAACTTGTTTAAATTCATCATGCTCATAGGCTGCCAACCCATATTTTTCTAATGCAACTGGTGAAATGAAACTATCTGTAGCACCAGAGTCAAACAAAATTTTAACTTTTACTTTGTTTATCATACCTGAGGTTTCCACCACGGCTGACTGGTGTTAAACTTGCTGATTGTCAACTACTGCATAGATTCGATGGTGGCTACCTACTCTCCCCATTTGTTCTTTTCCCTCTCTTTTGTTGTTACCAGTTCGAAACTCGGGGCAGTCTCGCTGGTAATGAGTTCCTCCGCATCCCCAACAAGTGATGCGTGGTGGACCTTGAACCGAATGTTGTGGAGTTCTTTGGAAATAGTTTCTTCCCCTGGAACCCCTGCCCCCACTTGTTTTTCCTCGCCTATGACTTTTATTTGTACGGGCTTTTAAATATGTGGGTGAAGCTACACTAGAAACCATTGAAATCCCTACTGTCGGTGTTCTAGGTATAACCCTGTTTCAATATGGTGGGGGCCTCCGACTTCCTCCCCTTGGCAAGGTACGAGGGGCCTTCCCCATAAACCCTGTTTGACGTGGAAAGATGGATCTGCCTTCACCCTTTAAGTCTAGGTGTTCTTCAACATAACGAGCCTGTTCTACAGCTTCTGCAACTGAGGATGGTTTCCACATCCGCACCATTGCCCTAATCTTAGGTCTCAATCCATAAATAAAACGATCTGCTTGGCGCTGGTCAGTATCCATGTATGAGACATACTTGACCAATTCCATAAATCGAATTTCATATTCTTCTACAGTATGACCTCCCTGTATCAGGGCATGGAAGGCTCCTACTTGCTGTTCTTCATAATAAGCTAGCAGGCACTTCTTCCTGAACCTCTCTTCAAATAATTCCCAAGTAACTGTGTCTGGAGTGAGGTGTCGTTGACTCTCCAAGCTACCCCACCAATTCAGAGCACTATCTCTGAGTTGGAATATTGCTATTTTGGATTTGGAATTGGAATTGTAATCCCTTAGTGCAAAACACCTTCCCATCCCCTCTAACCAGGCTTCTGCACGCTCACTGGCAAGACCTCCTGCAAACTCTAGGAGCTTAATCTTCTGGAGCTCCCTAGTAATGTCCTCAACTGGAGGTCTTCTATCATAGTCTCTAGATCCCTTGAGGTTCCCTAACCCTGATGAAGGGTGTTCCCCTTCCATTTCATTTGTTTGGCGCCATCTTAAGGTTTCATTAATCGCTTCCAGGGAACGCAGGATGAGAGTCAATTTTGGTGAAGGTAATGGGTTATTTGAAGGAGGTCCTTGAGAAGACTCCCCAGGCCCTTGGTTCCTTCGCATCCTCACCATTTGATTTGTTCAAAATCTGTACGATATCTAAGACTTATTAGCACTTATTCCTAGCATTTTCTTCCACACTCTAGATAGTCCATAGAGAACCCTAAGCAATAGATCAATTCAAGTTATGTCACTATGTATGTGATCACTGTAGCTCACCTATGACTCACTATTTTCGAGCCAAATCTTTTGATAAGAACAATGAACCATTTATACCGCAATGTGACTTGTTGCCATGTATAACCTTGTTTCCTAAAGTTGTGGATATTATGATCTAAGTTGTCCATAATATATATCTAATATTTGATATACATGCCTTGTTCATAAATGTTTTCTATGTTTCATTTTCATTTTATCTTTATTGAGTTGATATAGGCTAATATGAACAAACAACAAACAAAAATAAAAATGAGCTATTAAATATAAGAATTTTCATGAAGCCATTATGTAGAACCAAACCTTACATCATATAAAAATTGGAACCGCAATGTCATGCACATTTTTTTACTTTTTTATTTTTATTTTAACACTTAAAACATGATTAACATTAATATTAAAGGAACATTACTTCTTATCTTAACACCTAATAAATAATTAATATTGATATATAAAAAAGAAATATTACTCTGATTTTTTTGGCTGAGTTTACAAAAAAAGAGGTGAAAAAATTAAAACACTGAAGCAAAAAATCACGAGACATAATATTTATAGCCTCCTCTAAACACTCTTAAGCCCTTACTAAATTGGTCATGTTCTAGATAAAGCTTATAGGTATAAAATGCTCATTTATCATCATTGTGCCAGAAATATAGCAAGAAAAAGAATGCATTAATCGGGAAAAAAAATGAGTGTAATAGAAGTAAATCCAATGCAAATTATACATCAAATTTACATCAAATTTAGTCTTCATTAGTATGAAACATGTGTTATTTTTTTTTTTTACAACCAGCAACAAGTTAAAATCTACGCAGAAGTTAAAATCTACGCAGAAGTTGACTATTGGTCATTCAACTGATTCAATTAAGTATGCCCAGATACAGAGGAAATAATCTCACTGTGGATTTTTCAACATTATTATTGCATTATCTCCATAACTGTGATCTGCCCAGAATCTTAGGAAGGTTTAAACTATACCATGTTTCCAAATCAGAGTTGAAACAAAGAGCTAAAGAGAGGCAACATGGCGGTCTTTCTGTGGTTAGTGGTACATATCTGTCTTGCTGTAACTTGTAATTAATTCGTTGAACGAATTGTTGCAGGCTTTTATGAAGTCTGCCTGAGCTTGTGAAACATGAGATCCTAGAGATAAAGGTTTTTCGTCGAAAATTCAAGTTGTGTGTAAATGTAAAGATGGTGTGTTGTCATTAATAATACAACAGTGGAATGCTGATATGACATTTTAATTTCCATGACACCTATTTAGTTTAATTGGGGTGCAGATAGAGTTTGCATTATGATGTGATGAACGAAATTTCAGAATCCAGTTGGACCAGATTAATCCAAGTAATTGACCTTTGCCGAAAGTCCCATTTTGCCAAATTGCCCGAAATTTAAATTTGAAATTACTTCCCAGAAATCAGTTATTGAGGGAGAGTTGGGTAGTGGCGAGCCAATCACTGAGAGTTATGAAGGGATGAGAAGTAGCTGGATAGAAGGAACTGTCAACAAAAGGTATGGCAAGTACCCACTTCGATTTCCCAAGTTGACCCATGAATCCATCTGCCACAAGCAAGAAAAATTGTGAGTCTTCTTGGGCCAAGGAAGGGGGATGCACGTGGAGGTTTTGGGAAATGATTATTCCATGTGTGGTAGTGTGCAGAGGAGATAGGAGGTACTGAAAGAGAGTTTACAAGGTCCTGGGAGTGCCCACGAGCGGAGTGAGTGAAAATTGCAAGTGGGCTCACAGCTGGAAGTTCATAGGCATATGAAACTCATTTGAACTGCTAAAAATCATGCCCAAGGGTATCAAATTGGAGCTGGGTCCATTACTAGATTTTTGGGCCTGCTAAGATACAAATTTGAGTGCTGAAATGGGGCAGGAAATCATGAACCTGACCTGGGAAAAAGGGCTTGTGAATCTGATGCTAACTCGGAGAGTAAGCAAGCACTGAGGGGAGGGCACTGATGAACTACACTGGCAGTGAAAGGACTCCCCTGTGTTGATCAAATCCAGCTGATAAGGCATCTGTGGAATTTGTGCAAGTCCCAGGCCTAGTGGGTAGAGGGATTTTTATCATCTGACTGTATGTGAAGGACAGTGGCCTTCACACCCAACAATTTCCTCAAGAAAACCAAGTTTCCCCATTGGTATCATGGCCTAGCTAGGGGGTGGCCAGCTGTGGGCAAGGACAGATGTACCTAAGCTTATGATTGGTGGAAAAAGGTTCACCCTTCTTCAGTTGCAGGAAATTAATATTCAGTTAAGTATTTTTATCTGTTTTCATAATATTTATAAGTGGTAATTTATTTGTTTTATGTTGGTTGAATGGATGCAACCTGCTGGGAATATTTATGTAATAATAATTTCAGTGCATGTATTTTGGGTATAGCCTAACTTAGTACATGCACTTTTTTCAAAGAAATCCCTATCAGCACATCGGATTAAAGGTGAAAAATTAGATTACTAATAAGAAATCTACAGGGGTGGAGATTAAGATTGCCAAATCTACTGGAAACCAAATGATACTTTCATTTAATGCAAAAGGATATGAGAGAGGAAACTGGATTGAAGCTTTAAAGGTTTGCCAAAAAAAAAAAAAAATCAGATCTCGTCCCTCGAAGGACATCTAGGGCTGGGTTTGTTACAGATTCTATGCACTTTGAATTCTGAAACAAGTTATTATTGGAAATGTGCACTATGTGCAAATTGCAAATTTTCATATTGAATGGAAACAACAAAAAAAATTAAAAATCTTAAATTTACTGTATATTTTTATTTTATGAATTCGCTAAGTCTATTCCTCAGCCTTTCCAGAGTCAGAGTAAATTCTAACTCCTATGCCTATCCAAATCATTTACTGAGACAAGTCCGATACTTTGCCTTTGACCAGGTCCATTTCGTAATGTTGCCATCTAGAAAAGACGACAAAGATTTATTTCACAGCTGAGTTCCAGAAATTGGCCAAATCTTTATGAATAAACATATCCATGCTAGAGAGTTGTCTTGACGCTGTGTCTTGACATCTGTGTAAAATAAGGATTTAAAATGCGTTCAGAGTCAAGACAGAACATATTTGGACCTTTGAAACATAGTTCAGAGATAGACACGATGTAACGAAAAAAAGAAAGTCTGACATGTGATACAAGCTTTTGTGCTTATCACATATAAAAAATAAAAATAAAATAAATATATATGAATCTTCCAGCCTCGCAACACCTGGAACCTAAAATTTGCAACAACCTTTAGGTGCATATCAGGCCAGGTTTTACATGGCTTTATGCTGGTGTCCATATTCAATGCATGCCTCTGAAGTGCATATCTTATACTCGTATTCAATGTACCCAATGGAAAGCACATGAATGATTCTTCGTTACCATTTTGAATCTAATGGGCATTGAATAAGTCTCAGAAGCACACAGAAAGTGAATTGACGGTGATCCTGTTCGAGGCAACATCAATGCCATGCTTAGGATGAGAATAACACTTCAACTTTTAACAAGAACAGGCTGAATATATGGAAGATGTAAAAGAAGATGAAGATTGAGAAAATGGGCATGCAAGAAATACAACCAGTTCAGACCAAACAAATGTAAACAAAAGAAAGGAAACTTGTGAGCGCTAAAAGATCAAAATTCAGCAGCCAATATTTGTTTCTCAACGTGATAACAGAAGAATTTCTTGACAAATATAATTTACTGTAGAGCGAAATAAATAAGAATCACATGTTTCTGGTTAAAGAAAAGTTTGAAAACCCCTAACACCATAAAGAACATGGGATTAGATTCTAATACAGCCATTCGCAACAAGCATTTTTGCCAACAACCCAAAAATCGGCCCAGCGGGGGGGTTCGTATGTCGTTGGATCCGTGTGCCTACACGGTGTACAAGCACCATCCCGGCAAAGAGAGGGTGTATTTTATAATACCTTTACAAAACCTAGGTTTTGCAACAAAAACATTTGAAAAAAAAAAAAATATGGATCTCGAACAGAAACTTCATAGGAAATGCATAGATTTAAAACGACAGGTTTAAGGGCTAAAACTATTGTCAACGTGGACAGAAGGAGGTGACAATGAAACTCCGTTGCAAGTCAAACTTGATGGTGTAGCAACAATCATTCATTTTAGTTGCAATTCTAAAGGTTTAGCCACAATTCCATAGGTTTTGCCATTGGCTGTGACATTAAGCCTTCAAGGTCCATATTTTGAACCTAGGCTCTGATACCATGTGTAAGAGACCTCCCTAGGGTCTGCTAATAGATCTAATTTCTTCTTAAATTAAATGCGATAAGAGGCTTTAACTTACCTACTTACACAACTTTTAAACAAATAAAATTTTAACATTTACATTATGATCAACATAAATTAAGGTGAATATTTCATTCTAATTAACTTTACAAGGGTAGTCTATGGAAGAATACCTTTACCAGTGGCTGATGGAGATACCTCTGTCCTGCTGCTCCTCTTGATGGACCCAACCGGATTTACCTCCCAGCCAACTAGGAAATAATCCCTAGCTTAGGAAACCTCCACAGGTTCCCTAGCCCTCCGAGCCCAAGTCCAGCCAGATGTAGTGTGTGTGTCCAAATGAAAGATCCAGACCAAGATAACAATACTTTCCTCCTCTCAAAAACCCAAGAAACCTCCAGAGGTTCCTAAGGTCTCCAAAACACAACAAGTCCAAACAATCACAACCAACCCCCACAATCATAAGCAAGACCCCCAAAAAAAACCTCCCCCTCTCTTCCTTCCCCCTTCCCTTTTTATACCCTCCTTCCCTTCTCCATCTCAACCACCTCTCATTAATGTCATTAACTTCTCATCCATCCTTATATTTGACTTCTCTTCTCCCAAGTAAGCTAGGAGTACATTTGGAAATGTGACATGAATATAAAATTGAGAATTTAATGGGAAAGGATCATGTCTTCTCCTAAGTAAATCTGAAAAGTACATTTGGGAATGTGAGACGTAATTACATGGAGAGTACCCTGTCTTCTCCTTAGTAAATGTGAGGGTACATTGGGGAATGTAAAATGAATATATATATATATATATATTGATAATAAGATGGAGAGGACTATGTCTTCTCCCAAGTAAATGTGAGGGT